>DWDT01003458.1:0-12283 GCA_018245595.1 Microceris scylla | reverse complement strand
TAAAATACTGACATCTACATTGAGAAACTAGTGTACTATTGATAACTAATATTTAAAGGAACAGGTGCTCATTGTTCAAGATCGATGTCCATCATAAAAGTATACTCCATCATCGACGCTTGTGTCATTCCACTGTTGGACACCAGTGTACTCTCAGACCAAGGAGAATATACCTACATATTTCTTCGTTTTGTTCATTGTTACTTATTAATATTATTATTACTTTTCTTCTATCTGGATTTTATTTTGGCAATTTTTTGTATATGCGCTGCGTTGGCTGTGAATTGCCCTTTCTTAATTTCTTTCTTTCTATTATATATTAAATAATTTGTCAATAGGAAACTTTAACATAGCAGCAAGTGTTTTAATCCTTATACATAATTGTGTGACTTATACATAATTAATCCTTATACATAATTAATCCTTATACATAATTGTGTTATTAACAGCATTTAATGTTATTATGGCATACTTTATCGTGTAATTGTTCTATGTACAAACGATTTAGTAATAGCGACTGGGAGCGTGTTCTAAAATGGTAATTTACCACAACATTAAAAGAGTTAAAAAAACTTGTGTCACTATAAACAAGCAACGACAGATACTCGTATGGGTTGACGTGTGTATCGATGTAACAGCTATATTTAACGCCTTATTTAACAGAAACACAATTCTGATTTAACTCAACTTTCTCTTGCGAAACTGCAAGAGATTGGGCAGCGGATAATAATATTGATCTCTATCTACCCCGTAAAGGACCATAAAATGTAGTGATATAATAATAACAAAGACAAAGACATTTTCATCATCATCATCATGAGATTACTCTTGTCCACTGCTAGCACGTCACGGAGCTCGAACTTTAACATTTACACTTAAACATTTTACTCGCTGCAAGATGACGTCACAAAACAAGATCGCTATGTATGTAAACAGAAGAACATACCAAATGTTACAGAACAACATTTCTACGTATGTATGAATAGCAGTATGTAATGATCGAGCTCGGAATGAGAGAGTTTTGCATATACTTACACGGCAAGGCCCTGCCTCCTTTTTAATCCATATTTAAGCTCTATCGTAGTGGTCATTAATATTAATGAGATTCGTACGTATGTACATGACTTAGTAATTATGTGAAACTAGCCTACCGTAGCATTTTGAAAACAATCCACGTGGGTTTATGCTGAGCCATCAAAAATATTTACACAGCATTCGCAACCTACTGCTTTTATAATTGTCTGTGGACGTGGAATGAAATTCAAAGGTTTTTTATTTTATGCTAAATGGGTCCATTCTTGGTCATTTACATACTGTGGGTTGAATATCAAAATATTGATACAGTATAATGTACAAGATTCGGATATTGTTATTTTAGCTGTTGGGTTTAAATATATTATTATTTTATTTTAATTGAAAAAATACATTTTTAAATAATTTGTTTTATAAATTTTTCAAAGTTCATGTGTTGGTAGACCGTTGTTATAAATATTGTTTGATTGTTGATGACCCTCCACTAGAGCACTGTGACACTGGTGGACAAATGGGCCTGCAAACAAAGTTCTAACACTTTTGAATTTCACCTTATACACTCTAAATAGTTTTTTAATAAGTAACCTCATTAACGTTTCTGTTACGACTGACCATATTGTAGAATTTGTTCAATTTAAATTAGTATCATCATCATTAATCCCTTCATTCAATACTAGATAGGTAGCCCTCTCAGAGTGTGAAGGGTTGACTGTAGTTTATATGGCTAACCAAACCTTCCTGAAGTAACTCTCTCTGTCTGTCTGTCTGTGAAGTCGTCAAGGCCAAGCCGCTGAACAGATTGTGATGCAATTTCCTATAGAGATACTGGAGAGTTTTAGAATGAACAAATTCTATTTTTTCTCCCATGTTGTTTTTTGTTTTTCCAGGAATTTCATTGTTTTACGAGAAGGTCGTCGAAAATGGACGAATGAACGCTTACATGGCGTGCGCTGGCTCAACCTTATGAGATACATAAAAACAATATTCTACAAACACATTGTCATTTAAAAAACCTATAAAAAGTCTGCGATGGTATATGTTTATCTCTTAAGATTGGGCCACAGTAACTATTTTAATATATATATTAAATATATTTAATTTAAATATTATTGATCGAGTTATTGCTAATTTATTTTCTCCTATTTGATATTAATCCTTATCATAATAAATATAATAGTCACCTTTGGCATTTCATCTAGATTGAAATTGTACGTTACAGTACATCATTATAATGAATATTTTAGGAGATATTATAGATTCAAAATCACGCATAGAATGAGAAACACGCGGAGAAGCGGCTTCGAGGTAGGGGTTGGCAAAAAATTACGATATTAAAAATATCGATATTAAAAAAAAATCGATATTTTTTTTCGATAGTATCGATATTCGATATTTTTTAACCGCCTTATTATATTTTGTGGTATACATTGTGGTATACTTTTTAAAGTCTGTGAATAGGACCGAACGAGGAAACGAACTTTTTTTTTCCTTCTACGGTATCTATTTACCGAGCAAACGACCTTTTCTTTCTTCCTTAAACAATATCTAGACCAATCACTAACTAAGAGTAAAAACTATCCATATATGGTAATATCGATTTTTTTACTTTATCTACATCGATATATTTTAACAATATCGATATCATTTATATCGATATATTTTTTCCATTTGCCCATTCCTAGTTCGAGGTGGTCGTGTGAGCGACGGACGAGCCGCGCGGTGTGCGGGGGCGGTTTGGTTAGGTATACTCGTATTTAAAGTTCCCGAGAAGGTATATCTATCTATAACAGCTAAGCTATAAAAAGCATTTTTACATTTTTAAAATTATTAAATAATCACTACATACTTGAAATGCATTTTTCATGTGATAATATGAACCTATACGAAATAAAAGTATTTCATCAAGGAGATTTTAAGTAAATATTTTTTTGTCTTTATGTCATTAAAATTGGCTAAGTCGTTGAACAGATATCTTTTAATTATGAACATTTAATTTCGAAGTTGTCATCATGAGTATAAAATGCTGTACACGAACCGTGTCCACGAACCTTATATGGCAGAAGCCGCGGGCCAAAGCTAGTATGTCGATAAAAAGAAAAATATCAATTTATCGTGGCGAGGTGAGGTTGGCAACACTGTACCGACACCGCAACACGTCTGGCCACAACAGCGGGCTGATTAATAACTTATTATTTATTTCACCGCACACTTCCGACCAGTTACTGCAACCGTTATATTTCTCGAGAAAATATCTCGCCGTATCCTTAATTAACTTCCATTTCTATTGTTAGGTATTTATTACAGCACTGACATATCTATATTCAGTTTCATTTCTAAGAATGTGCAAGCTTCGAATTTGGAATTACATAATATGTTGCATTTGAACTTGCTGAAATTGAAAAACATTCGGCATACATACAAAATGTATATGATTACTTCAGTACAAAGACTGAAATCTGAAAAAAATATGACATTGTTATAGATTTTCATAACAAAAAAATTCAATTAATTTTTAGTCTTTGTTAAGCCTCTAGAGAATAGACGTGATAATACGCAGTTTAAAAATCACAGTTCCGGTAAATATATTTTCAAAGTTAAAAAATACGCGGCAACTAGGCAGGGGATCAAATCGTAAACTTTCATACACGGCCTCTTACGAGTATTTCCCTCGCGTCGGGCGCGCGACGGGACACAGGTGCGTTATATTATCATGCGACACGCCTGTTATTTGTAAGCAGAATAAAGAAAATCTACGATATTTTTTTGCGCTACGGATTACTATGGATATTAAAGATTATTTTTCATTACTTACAATAAAAAGAATAATTACGCTTCCTAACGTTATCAAAACGAAAAGAGGAAATTTCACACTTCCTTTTACTTAAGTGAAAGTTGGTTTTGTCTGAACCTGAAAGCTGGTTACTATTCTCTAGCTTTCAGCTCAAATCCACTGAAACATTTATTATAAAGTTTGCTTAAGTTTACTATTTAAATGACCAAAATACTTCGGATCTCGTTGACTTTGAACCAATCAAGCCTATAGTGCGACCTCTTGGCGACACCTGTAGTGTTAGTGGTAAAATGTTGTAATAAAAATTACCAACTGTCATTAATGACTTTGCTATATTTCTTTGTATAGGTTTACTTAAGTAGTACACACGAGATCTCACGGAAGTGGTCGGAAGTTTTATTTGAGAAGTGCTTGTATATTATAGTCCCCTTGTGCAGACATATTAAATAAATCGTATGAAAAAATCACAATCGTTGCCGCTATTTGTAGGAATCTATTGCCTCGCATCACATTCATAATATTCATTCATTCATTTAGTGCGCTCAGGGGAAAGGCGACAAAACTTACTAAGATACTCTTAGACATCAATAATGCATATTAGATTTTATGTAATTAAAACAGCCCTTCATAATATGTCAATTATCAATAATGTATTTTTCTTAAAAAAAATACGGGCCAAAATATTTCCGTTTAATCTTCATATTTGTATCAAAACATTTTTTTATTTAAATAACCGCACCTTAAATGTAATACGCATCGGAACCTACGATAGTTGTCAGAGTTACTGTTCATGAATCAATAACAGGATATGTTTAGGAATCAATAATGGCAACAAATTATTGTTCTTGTACCTATAAGACAATCATGTTTGTGTGATGCTTCAATGATTTTATATTCAGCCATAGAATGAGTTATGAACGAGAACGAGCCGGGTAAGGAGTGTCACAATGTATTTTAGACGACACGTAAGTTATTAATTTAACTTACTGAAAGAGACCCGCACGCAACAGCAAAATGAGGAGAGTTATCCATGATGATACTGATGAAGACAAGTATAGAAAGGTATTTAGATCATGAATTAATGTTATTGCATTGTCCATTGGGTGAGTAATTAATACAAATGCAGAGCGTCTTCCACGGGGGCGAACACAACCTTGATTAAGTTCGTTATGCAGATTTAAAGTACTCAATGATATAAATTTTACATTTGCTTACATACATGTAATATAATTTATCTCTATAACGCTTTAAATAATTAAATCCCCAAGTATGTCGCAATTCCAATTGTGTGAGTAATGTTTGTCAGTATTGGACAATTTAGTGTTCCATAGGCGTAGCTGGCGCCTGCGTCGCTACTTGGTCGTGATTTCACTTCGTTTCATGTGAACATTCACATTTCTTCGTGCTCTATCAGCGGAACGAGATGCGCTCGTGTTTCATGTTAGAATTTCCATGTTGTAATTTTGCACATAACACTGAGTTTCAACGCTCAAACTTTAAAGTAAGTATATTTAACTTCACTAAATTATTCTCGTATGAAGCTATTCAGTGGTATTTAGTTGAACTAGTAATTTGCGTAGATCAGATAAGATTTGATGGGACAAGTTGCGAATTAGGAGTTATAAAACTATACTTGTCTATCGGTGCGACATATTTGTGGTGCTTAACGTTGTGTCGGATCAGGAGACCGACTTGTTGAAAATATTTTTCTATTATTTTTTAAAATCCGTAAACCTGGTTTTTACACTTATAATAATAACTACACTTATATCTATATAAAATAAATATCTAATAAATAATCTAACTATCAAGTGTTCGTTTAGTAAACATAACTTTTACTGCATAGACTAATCAGCCTATATTAGTCAATAAGCCACCAGGCAAACTGCTGGTCAGTGGTCACCTTCGCCTGTGGATATTTGCAAAACCAGAAACTTGACTAACAATTTATACGCCTTGAAGGTTTTTTTATAGCTTTTTTGGAAGCACAGTGTATACTTAGAATGGGTTGGCATTACTTCCTTTAATTTTTGTTGTGAATTAAATGAAATATGTCTGTAATCCCAGAAGAGGTAGACTGAGGAGTGTAGTACTATTGAAATTGTCGTTTGCCATTAGGTTTTTCAAACTTTCAATTTCCGATAGTAGCACGGAGTCTTAATTTGCGTCCAACTTAGGACAGCAGGCTAGAAGGTGTATTTTGGGTACATGTAATAGGAGGAATATGTAATAGGTGTATCTTGGGAACGTTTTACACTCTTCTGCTTAAACCTTCAGGTAAATGCAGGCGTGATGGTATGTTATCCTATTATTATGCACGTATTAGTATTCGATCCTATATGTACTTGATGTGCTCTACCCCGATGATGTGTGCCAAATGGCAGATTCCATGGAACTTCGTCAGGGCTATGTGAGTGCTCTTTAAGATGTCTGCTATATTGTTGACCTGATTATAAGTGTAAAAAAAGACACAAATTCTCAAATAGACACCAAGAAGATGTGATACAAATAGTTCTACCATAGAAGCATAGCATTCGGAAGCACTCGAGAAGGTCTCAAAGTTTAAGTATCTTGGTAGCCAGATTCGAAATGACTAGAGTCAGAAATCCGCACCCATAGCTAAAGCAGTTGCCGTATTTGGGAAACTAAACCGTGGTATATGGAGATTTCAGAATGGTAAATTAAATACCACGATGGCTGTCTACAAAGCTCTAGTCCTGCCATTGCTCACCTACGCTGCCGAAACATGATGTTTGTATAAAGTTGTACGCCATTTTGAAACATCACACCTTGGCGTAATCAAATTCACAAGACCATAAATAATTTCGAGTCTCGTCGTCTTGAAGACCAAGAGGAAAACGCCGAACTCGCAAAAGTCGTCCAAAACCCACTTATACTTGTAACGACGTTGGCGAACTCTTTTGCTCGCAGTGTGACAGGGTCTTTAAAACCAAAATTGGTTTTGCGAGTCATCTTCGAGCTCACGTCAGAAACTATATATAGTCCTGGTCGCTGTCGCCGGACACGGGGAGTAGGACTTCATGTATTTGTATACCTACATAGAAGTATATTTTGATAACAAGCAATTTTTGTAAAGAATGTTGTAAAGAATTGCCATCAAAATGTTTATAAAAATATTATAAAAAAATAACGAGCAATTCTTAAAATAACCATTTTGTTAAATGTACAATGAAAAACATTTTATTATCACACTTTACACGACATTCGAAATGAAATAAATCGCTTTTGTAATATAATGGAGTTTTAATTTCCTTCAGGCGACAAAAAACAAAATACGTTTACTTTTTGTTAGTGACAAGGGGAAAACTTTACGAAAAACATTGGTTACAAAGGGTTTTTGTTTTTGATAAAGTTAAATGTTTCGTGAATGTTTATACACATGATTATAAATGTCTCTCCGAGTCTCCGCCACGACCTCGGTGCAAGCGCCGGGACCTCATGAGGAAGGACCTGGCACAGGTCCGAAATTAGTCGGGCCATTCCGGAAAAACGTAGGTGAGCTAAGCCGGTACATTTATAGTTTTGACAAAGTATTATATACGACAGGACGGAGCGGCCGGTTGTGTTCGGATATTGCAGTTCCCCATTTGTTTAATTGTCGTCTTAAAATCTGTCCTCTCGAACTTCTTTATTATATATGAAACTTAATACAGAGATGCATTTTTTTATATTTTCAATATGAGAAAAACATGCAATTTATCATCATCATCATTGTAGCCGTCATCATCATGATCAGCAATCCTGTTATCGTTCTGCTGTTGCACATAAATTTCCTCTTAGAATGAGACCGGCTAAGAACAAATATTAATATATTTTGTTTGTTTGTATCATTAATTATTATGAATAATATTATTACGGCCATCAGGCAAGATGGCGGCCAAAGGGTTACTATCATAGGATAAAAGGTGTATGCGAATATTTATAAATAAGTAACATTACAAACTCAAATATGTACTTACTATACAATTACATTTAAATTAAGTTCCAAAATATTCTACAATACCTCAGATCCACACATGTCTCTCTAAGTAGGAAGGTTTATTGCTTGGATAATAAGTGTGCCATTCCAAGTGGATAGCTTTCGCTGACCGAAACGACCAAACTCAAAGGTCGGAGGAAGCAGAGGCCATTTATTTCTTGTCCCCCTCCTTAATTAAGGATTATTGCATCGGTGGCCAAGCAACCATTACCAGTCTGTTTTCCAATAGCAAGGAAATGTCCATTTCCAATACTACCGAGCGTTGTTCCCAATCATCGATAACGAACACAATTTGGTGGCTTAACGTTTTTTTTGTGAAATTCGATTTTACAAGTTAATTGTTTTCGGCCATTGTTCCCTTTTATAAGGGTTTTTTTTATATTGAAAATTTGTTGGATCTGTATAATAGATGAAAAGTTATAGTCACATTGAATTAAATAATATTTAGACTGATGATTACTTATTGGATCAACTGATCTGATTTCAAAAATTGCAGAACGTTTTATCCTCAGTTAAAAATTCAGCACAAAATCTGTTTTTGCTGCACACCAGCAGAGTTTACCTTTTTATCCTTCTATTGAGGAATATTCTTTCGAAAACAGCAGTACCTACATCTTTAGACTTCAATGCTTCAAGTTTAGAATGAAATAATGTTTAAAGCTTATAACGGTTGAATCGCAGGTATAAATTTCATGTTGGCGAAATTTTCCAACTATAATAATTGGAGTTGCTCATTGCCTTCGATAAGCCAATAGTAGTGCGCCTATCAAACTGATACCGATATTAGATCCGGCTACCGATTGAGGAACAGGTATTAATTTCGTGTGGTTTGCTGCATTGCGAACTGCTAATCATATTCGGGCTCACCGAACAATGACAACGTTTGCTAAAACAATAAATACATTTGCTAAATGATGATGATAAAATATCACTAAATAATGCTTATTTTAATGATATTTTACTGCTGTCTGTCAAAATGGACTTGTCCAGCGTGGCAAGCTGTGCCATTGATCGTTCTCATTATGAAAGAAAATCAGTGTCCAACAGTAGACCAATAAAAAGGTTGTTGATGATGACTAATATTTTTATGTAATGACAGATAGAGAATTTAATATAACAATACGCTAACCATACTGCTACATTGATTTTCCATATAGAAATATTGGAAATCGTCGTGGATTTAAAGAAAAATGTTTATTAATTTCCTTTCCACCTACGACTATTCATATAAATTAATTTAAGTTCAAGATGTCTGTGCTGTGCACTAAGTCGGCTGGCACAAAAGCAACAATTTAAAAATAGTTACCGCATTGCTCGACACACACATCAATATTGTTTCTAAAATGTCATATCATTAATGCTTTGTTATTCTACTTTGTAACATTGCACGCTACCTTTACAAATACGACAATGTTCAGCGGGTCGGCCAATACGGGCATTGATTTCGTTTCGTGTGAAATTTTGGCGCATTGTGAATTGCTAATTATTTTACATTCGTTCAATTAATATACAATAAATTAAATTGACTTCCTTAAATCCGACCGTTACGTATATGGAAAGAATCGCAGGGAAAAGATTGACAAAACGTACATACGATGTACTCGAAAATGTTGATGGACGCAGGTGCCGAGGGCGACCGATGATCATGGCTCACCTATCTTGTCCAAATACATCTAGTCAAAACTTAATACTGACGTATATAAATGAAAAGCATGATGAACATAGATGTTCGTTATGTATGTGTCGATATTTGGCACTCAGTGCTCTCTGTCTACTCTGTAAAGGGCTCACACAAGCTCCAAATGTAACAAGCCGCGCGGAAACTAATCGAGACAACTCTCGAGGAACTAACTTTATTATCGCACAACGGTTGTAAGAGATTGTTTGCGAGAAATAAAACTTCCTACTGCATATCCAGGACAGTTGCATTTTTGTTCCAACTCCATGTGATGTATTTAAGTAGTTTCCCGTGGGACAACTTAATGAATACAAAATTTTATTCGTCGTTTTTACTGACCTCAAATAAATAAAGGTCTACCACAAAATATTTTTCCGGCAGTTCTTTATATATTACGACAAACATTCACCGCTGTTAATCAGTTTTAATCCTCACGCCGCAATTGTTTTCTTTGCAATAATTTCGTTAGTGAAATTTGAAATTCATTTTATGACGATAAGCGTGTATGGATTATGGAGCGCAAAATGTTAATATTGTCTAAAAATAATTAATAAAAAATACATTAAATCAATTAAAAAACTACACACACTACCATGTATTTGTCACACACACGCATAACTCTATAACGCATAACATATACCTATCTTTCGTTTATGGTTAAAATCTGTGGTCAAATTGAGAACAGATTAATAGATATTGTTCACCTTTAATATTTAATGTATATTTAATATGTATTACAAGTGCCTTAAGTTCATTAAAATAAACCATTTATTATTTACGTTCCCATTGTCAATGTGAAATGAGAACATGAGACGGATAGTTGATAAGTAGCACAGCGGAAAGATTTGTACAAGCGTCCTATTTGACATCAGAACCTGGACAACGCTCAAATTGACTTTTTTATGATTTACGATCGAACTTCGATCGCTAGTGGGCCACTCGTTATTATTGTTGAGCATCGTAAAATTTGGTTATATCATAAATGATTAGAATGTTTCGTACAACTCATTTTCTAGTCCATTATTACATAGGCATTTCACTATACGTGATTGAACTTTTGAGCATGATCCACCATACTGGTCCGAAGAATCTTGGACCTTTAAAACAGAAGATACAAAATACAAGGCTTTAGATAGGAAAAAAGGCTATAGTACAAACTGACCCCTCGTTGGATACTCCGATGAGAAAGCCCAAAGTTCTGTTTAAAGGATAGATCGAATCACAACTTACTTAACTTAAAATATTATGAGGGATGTATAAAAAGACAGCAATATCACCGTTTCATTGTTTCAAAATTATAAATAATAAAGTGTTACAAAAACTATTGGTTTGTTTAAAACATTATGCCTGATGTTACTGTGACGGACAACTTCGTGGAAAACCTGATCGTCTTATGAGTTCTCCATATTCTCTAAGACGGTTGAAGTCTACCAACCCACATTTGACCAGAGTCGCAGATTATGCTTCTCATTCGGACAATAGAGCTGGCTTATGAAAAACCTAAAAGCTTATGACAATGAGATAATTCGTATGGTAATAAAGTAAATAAAACATTACAAAGTATCATGAGTTTGTAAATCTTTCCGTAGGCCGTACGCGTTACTGCATACATTGTGTGGTTTTCCGGCAAACCTAAAGTATGTAGCAGTAGCTCTCTGGCTAATTCTAGCGGAGAGTCGCGTAGCTGTGTTAGAATAAATTTTGCCAAAGTGCTTCCTAAGTGGCTTGTTAGATGCCACGCCTAAGTGTAATTTCAATACGAGCACGTTTTAGGCGATCACTTCAATAAATGTACTACGGTCAATCTTACGTCGCTGTTCTTGGTCAGACTCTGTTTGTATTCAGTACATCTGATGTGAGATTGTCTTTAATTTTATGCATATAAATTATGAAGAATTAAAAGATGTGCTTGAATCAGTACAAAACTAACAGTTAACTGTCTTAGGATTAATCGTTAATCGTTATCATTATATCGATTCTCGATGCTTTCTGACTACCCCGTAAGGAACCTGGTGACACGATATAATAATAATAACTACTTGGTCATTACTAACTGTAGTATTCGTTTTTTAGTAAAACATTCCTCATCATCATCCTCATCAGACTTTCTTAGTCCACTGCTGGACATAGACCTCCCTCAAAGGGGGTTTATGCCCGTAATCTCCACGCTGGGCATGCAGGTTGGAGATCGCAGGACACGGCTTTTCGCACCGCCGCGCCGGCGCTGCTGCCTTTCGGGGACCAGGCATTTAGCCGTGCCTATTTAGGCTGCGCTATACCGCAGTTAGCCGGTCGCCAGAGCCTCGTCTGTTTATAGCAGGGTGTACATCGTGCAGGTGAGGTTGGCTTGGGTTCCTAAGATGGTGGTTGGAACCCTTTACACCCCTAAAAGTCCTACATCATATAAAAAGCAATATTGGTATCGCAATAATTGTCTTTATCGGACATTTTAAGAAGTAGCCATTGTATTAACTTTATTATTTTATTAACTACTTTAGTCTCTAGTACGATTAAATAAAATATTTATAGCAAGTCTTAAATAAAAAGAACATCCTACTGTTCTCTGAATGAGGTATGGTATATCTCCATTCACCGGTTGCCTTAGGAAGAATATTAGTCTCACTGTTTAATCACACAATTGAAATTGTGTGATTACACAATTGAAAATTTAGGTAAAAGTATTCTAAGTATTATAGTAGTAATAAGGTTTGACTGACAAATTGAACAAACAAATATAGGACTAAAATTTTCATCTTCTCTTCATGAATATTTACCACATATA
>DWDT01003457.1:0-12283 GCA_018245595.1 Microceris scylla | reverse complement strand
ATCTGTTACCCTGCTACCCTCGTTTCGTAAAAAGTTAGAGTTAACAGAACAAACAAAAGACAACCCAAAAATAAATATGCTTTGCTGAACAAAATATTTATTTTTAAAGTGACGCCAGGGAGTTTATTAATTAATAGTACATATACATATGTATGTCTCATAATAAATCCATACATGATTTAATTTCAATCCAATTCACTATCTATCAAATGCACTTCGAGTTGCAATTCCAGTTGCATATTGATGATGGCGACCACATATCGATTACATCGTTAAATACTCGTCAACAACATTGATCCATGTACAATTACGGCAATTTTCACGTTCATTTTCCAATCAGCACGTAATTATTACGTAAACTTGCGTTCTGCCGTATTATATAACGTCTACGTTTAAGGCTGCTGTTGTTGTTCTTGCGTGATTGTTGAACGAAGGAAATTGGGAAATAACCAACCGTGCACTTACGTATCTACGTTCCTTATTTGACTTCGAGTTATTTACGTAAGACTCCTGTAGACATACACATAAATATGTATATATGTATACGTATATTTACGGTGATAAGACTGTGTGTACTTATTTATTGATTAACAACTTTTTATTGGTTCTATAAAACTGACTTACAGTACACAAAATCGTTAGATTAGATCAGTTTTATAAAGTTTAGCCATTATAATGAACAGTACAAAGAACTGAATGGAATAAAGCCATCATGGATTTAATGACCACAGAAAAGCACACATAATACAATATCTAATAAATATGTGTTATATAATAATTCCATATTATATATATTTTTTTCTTTTGTGCTAGTATTTATTGGTGTATAATATGTACCTATACTATTTGTTAGTAGTTTAAGTAAACCTGTCACCGCGTTGTACTAAGGGTGCTTAAAACAATAATAATAATATTTAAAATATATAATCATACATATTGTTACAATGATATATTAAGGCTTCGATAGGAGTTGTTTCATTTCCGTCGCGTTACCGAGAGCGGAAGTGTATTAAGCATTTACGAGCTTTCTTCAAGCACAAGGAATTAACCTTTAATTGCAAACGGCAGGCAGACACGTACCTACTTATATATGTACACTATGTGTTACAAATGTAGAGAGGTACGCAGATTGCACGACACGAGAGAGACTTGTAGAGCTGCGAACTGTTCTCGTAGAGAGTGGTTCTACGAACGACAACCGCCACACGTAATTAACATAGCACGATTATTATTATTAACGTTTACCATTGACTGCCTCGTTGATCGTGTTGGTTGCAAGTGCGACTGCCGATCGGGAGGTCCCGGGTTCGATTCCCTGGTCGAACACTACAAAGTTTTCAAATTTAGATTTTCTAGTAGTGGTTCGGAGTCTGGATATGCGCCCGATGCATGGTAATAGGCTCACCACCTATTTCATAGTGGGATGTAAACGTAACCGGTGAAACGTGCGAGTGTTCTGCATTCCTCTGCCTACCTCTTCTGGGATTACAGGTGTGAGGTTACGTGAACGTTTACCATTGATTATAATCCTTATTCATTATAACATAATTAAACTATAAAGTTAAGCATTGTTAATGTAAGATTTCTAGCATTTATTTAAACTATATGAATCCTTTCATGAATCCATAGTGAGCCTATTGCTATAGACCAGGCACAAATCAAGACTCCGCGTCACTACTAGAAATTCTAAAATCGAAAAATGCAATAAT
This sequence comes from Microceris scylla, assembly GCA_018245595.1. Taxonomy (NCBI): domain Eukaryota; kingdom Metazoa; phylum Arthropoda; class Insecta; order Lepidoptera; family Hesperiidae; genus Microceris; species Microceris scylla. Next base: position 10,574 of record DWDT01003457.1, on the reverse strand, counting down.
ACCCGAGCTAGGATTTGAAACTAGGACCTCCCGATCGACAGTCACGCTTGCAATTTTAAAATTTGTTATCATCATTATTAGCAGGTCTCAATTACTATAATTGTACTCTCAGTGAGCCGATGACAATCTCAACAAACGCACACAATATTGATAATGTGTTTTCACATTGTGTTTATAACGTACAACAGATCATTTTCAAAACCACTCTCCAACGAACGCGCAACACAACACGAGTCTCGAAACCGGAAGCTATCGGAACGGATAAGACCGTGAGACACATGTATAATATCATAATAATAAACAATAATTATATAACCACTAGGAACAAGCGGTAAATCCAATTTTGTGCCTTCGATGAATAATTCAACGCTTCAAACGCTGGCAACAAGATAATTAACATTTAAATTTATTACAGATAGAGATACAAAAGGCAGCCAAGGCGATGAGAGACTCCTCTGACGCTCCTTAAAAGCCTACGGTGTTTTAAAACAGAGACATTTATTAACGAACTTCCTCAAATATTTTAACGTTTTTGTAGATCAAGATTTATACTTGGACGTGTATATTTATAAAAATAGAACACCCGCAATGTTTTGCTAGATAATTTTTAGAAAGTTCACAGTTCGATGGCGTGTATGAAGAGCATGTACAGAGTGTAAGGATCCTGGCATCATATTTTATCACTACAAGTGTAAACGGGCCCTAATGTTGTTCACGTGTTACATTTATAAAATATATGACTATTAAGGAAGGTCATGGTTTTTTTGAAGGCGGCCTATTGTCTTGTACAATAATAACATTTTCATGACCTTTTTGTTGTTTCGATGTAAACAATTTTTTTGACCAATTAACATTATAATCAGTCCAGTATCATCGTTTGGTGAGAACTGTAATTGAATACTGTTATTAATTAAAAACTGTTAATAATTAAATACAGGATCAACTTTTTGTTGGCCCTTTTTTCATGTGCACACCGCTCCATGGTTTTTGTAAATGTACCTGACTAAAATCATATGTCTAGATGTACGGAGACTTCCAGAAGCAATGTTGCTCGTAGTGGTATTACGCGGTAGTCAGTCAGATGGAAAATATTATGGAAAACTCCATGACAGCGAAACTTTTTATACTATTTACGTTTTAATAAGTTCATACTCTACAATAATATTTGAAGACTGTTTGGCAATTTTGTCATCTCGTTAACATTGTGCCCCCATGCTGTCTGGGGTTCAAAATTCCTGTACCCGCTGCGTGCATACCTATAATAATTTTTCACGGAATCTGTAACTTCATTGTTGTCTTAGGTTATATATCTATGATAAAGTTTACTTATGCGAAGATCATATAAATAAATTACCTAATATGTAACAGAATCACAACTATTTAATTAGGTATATATTAAATAAAATTATTTCTATCAATTTAAATGATGAACAATGGACTTCTGTAAAATAACGCTTCATACGTGTAACTAATAATAACCAATCAATTAATTTTAAATAAACTGTTCTCGTTAGACACAAATGCGGTAGACGTTGAGAGAAAAGCCGGATGAGGTTAAAACTCTAGACGTTATCTCGTAACCGAAAAAGAGAACCACACAAGTACAAATAAAGAACATTAAGGCTGAATGACTTCGTAAATACATATACACAAGGTGTTGCCATACAAATTGATTAATTAATTGTCAGCGCAATCAGTCACACAAACGTGAATAATAATGTTTTAAATGCGCTTTATCGTCGATATTACCTGACTTTTTCCGGTTAGTTCGTGTATGTTAATACTTCGATAGGACTGCTAGAGAACCTCTGCGTTATACACGTAGTATTATGTAACTCTATGTACATATATATTATGTACATTAGTTACTTTATATAGTTTGTCTAATTTCCATAATACGTAATGTCGTTGTTTTGTACTCCAAGAGAAAAAAAAAGTGATATTCGGTTAAGTTACTTATACAAAAAATCCACATTAACTACTACTAGCCTAATTGCAAAGTTTTATTGCTAAGTTTTTAAACTCACAAATAGATATGTGTATAAATTCGAATTATAATTATAAATTATGACAACAATGATATTACTGACCATATTGGTCCTTATGTACATCATTATCAAAACTTTTACCGTTTCCCTGGTGGACATGGACGAGGAGTCACAGAATAAGAAGGGTTAAGGCCATTCACGTTTTTATGGCAATGTAATAGGATCTAAGTGTTTATAGTATCTAATATTAACAAATAGTACGAATTGGAGGTTTTAATGCGCGTGATTTGATAACGCGCGTTTTAGGAAACAAGAACTTTTATATTATATACACGATTTTTTTTTAAAAAGGAATATGTTTAAAGTCAAATTATGGGTACCTCACAGAACTTCTTGTGTTCTTCCTAAAATGGGCGCCTTTGCAAACAATGTGAACATTGTAGGATTTCGCGCCTTTCAAACACACGTTATCAAAGTTCGCGCTTCAAAACGCCTAATGTGTACCGGCTGTAATTGTTTAAGGTCGCGATACAAATATGTATAAGTTTAATCGGACACGGCTTATATCCACAATATATAAAAGTTCAAAACATTTCACGTGGGCACGAGGAAGTGCTGTAAACGTACACGCATACCTACTTATGTACTAGTATATATATATGAAAAGTGTTATTTATGTCGCGGAAGTGCCCGCTAAGGCTCGACGCGCTTTTAAATCAAAAGACCATATTACATGTACATATGTGCGAACGCGAGATTAGGTCCACGCGTGTTCCGTTTTCCGCAAATTATATTGATCGATGATGTCTCCTTGCCCACTAGTTCATGTTCGTACGGGAGGGGGGAGGCTGGGGACTAGTCTGTCGTAGGTTTAAACTCATATATGTACTAGACACTAGATTGATATAAGCCTATATGTATACTAAACTGATATTTTTATACATCTTAAATACGGAACTAAATATACACTCCGAAATTACATGAATAATATTATTGCTTTGTATTTTAACAAAGGCTCAAAGCGCTAAAAAGTTTTCGAATATTAGGTAAATTATATATTGCAACTGAATATATGTGTAAGTACGATTTAATAAAGATACGAGTTTTTAGAATTATTTGAGTATCGTGGAATGTTAATTTGTTTCTCTACATTATAACACTTAGCTCACGGTTTTCTGCGAACAGATTTACATCGAATAGAGTGATTGATAGAGCTAATATACACGTACATATATACAAGGAAAATTGAACAGCTAAATTTTGAAAACACCGATGTGAATAAACACTGTAAAAAATATCGATCCAATATGAGTAGGTATTCGTACTGCGTATATCTACAAAATCCTGATGTAGAGACATATGTAAATGTGGGGATGTAGAGAGTTTATTTCCGATATATGTATATGAAGGGTATACAAGACCTAGATAACTCTGTAGAGTCTAAAAGATTACCAAGAAAACCTCCAAGATGATATCGTTAAGCATAGACAACTTTATAATCCACAAGTATCTACCAATGTTTCAAGTACAGGATCGTAGAACTTAGAAAACATTATCTAGAGTCCCTCTGGGTTCGATGACTCCAGTTTATCAGAACTGCTGCTTGAAATAATGATAAGAGTGGCAATAAATGGTTATAAATACGTTTCATCTTCAGACGTAGCTAGAGCAGTATGATATTATAAGCTCTAAGTATGTCTCTATGTAAAATCCTAGGTATTAATGTAGAGCCCTTTAACACAGGGATCTATAAAATGTCATTTAATTGCACGTCCTTGTTGAGAGCTTTCATGTTACCGTTTTATTACCATATTTATTTATGTTTTGAACAAGGGTGTTGATAGGTTAGCGAATTAGTTATTCGCTATAATTTTAAGCATCTCCAATAATGCAATAATCTCTATATTATATGGATTCACCATCATCATCATCATCATTATCTTCATCCTCCAAGCGTTTATCCCTGTTACGTCTTCACCATATAACCCGCTAAACTACAAAGCGGTTCTTAGGAGGACAAAAGTTGCTCTCGAAGTACATTACATTGTAGGAATTTTACGTAGCATAATTTTATATGATATAATTATAATTTTATGTAAATCTGATGGTAATTACCCATAATTGTATCTATATTTCTACGCAGTAACAAAAATAATTAAAATTAATAATTGATAATAAAACTGCTTATTCACAATAAAGATAATAAAGGTGATGAATCAAATATTTCCTTAATTCATGCTCAATTAAAGTTAGCAGTATGCAACAATTTTAAAAGTAGAATTGTAGAGTGCAAATATCAATGCTCTATATAAATAGAGTTCGTATCTTTGCCACGATCGTTAACCTAAGCTTTAATTGACACGATTCCTGTATCAAGTTCATCATCTGCGCCGTTCTCGAGTCGCCTGCGCGCGCAATGTCACCGTGACATTTGTACACACAGCCACACACACGTCGTCACACACGATACGAAACCGTCACGATTCATTTTAACCGTGTGTGTGTGTGTTTTATTGATGTCTCGGTGAGGGCAGATCGGATAGATAACGTTGCAAACTTTATTGGTGATACCATAACGGTCCTATATGGGAATATTATGATTTCTGGTATAATTCCAATAACATTTATTTATTAATTTTCGTTTTACATTATAGCAGGGATAACAAAGAGCAAATTTAATGCCTTGTGATATATTACATTCGTATGTGGTCGACAACCCTATCGCCTGACCATTTCATTCTTTTTTCCAATAGATATCACTTATTAAAAACACTATTAGAATATTTTTACATTGTCTTCCTACTATTTATTTACGTACCTAACCGTAAAAGTACTTAGTCTTCATTCATCATTAGTTTCGATGTGGGGGCAAGGCCTTAGAGGGCAGGCAATACATGTGAGATGTTTGACACAAACACGGTTAGCGAGAGAACAATGAGTTACAGGGTGAATAGCTTTCGTTTTGGAGATCACACAAGCGAATCTCATTGATGGCTAGTTCTTAAAATGAATACAGCATGCGTAAATAATGAAATGGTTTAATTATTTTATTTACTGACAATAATATTTTTTTGTCTGCTGCCAACCCGCACTTGGCCAGCGTGGCAGACTATGGCCTTAACCCTCTCAATATGAGCGGAGACCCGTATTCCAGCAGTGGAATTGTAATGGGTTGAAAAAAAAAATTCCAATAGGATAACGGAACTGTCCACAGAGTTTGTAAAGTGTACATTTGGTACGGATGGTATTGCACACTTTATTCATCATTATCATCTGTAAGAATATTACATCTGTAAGAATGAAAAGGCTGAACGGCAATGTATAGGTAGGTACCATACAGCAAATTGCATTTCTGCAAAATTTATTCATTGCTTCCTTAATTTCAAACAATTCCGTAGGTTAAGGTCCCCGAAAGTACTCATTAAAACATACATAAAAGCCTTTGTTTGAGCTAATGGTACAAGCGATTCAACAAAAGTTCGTTTCTGCCAACAACGATTTTGGAAAGTCTATTAAATTTGTAAATTAAAGAGAACTTTTTGTGGCTTACAATTTTGTCTTGGAAATTTTGTTTTGTGAATAATTTATACGTTGCGTTGATGATAAATATTTATTATATCATGACGCCAGGTCTGTTTTTCCACCAGGGGAAGGCAGAGTACATGGAGTCCTTCATATTTTCTGATTATTGTGTGTCGTGCCTATCTTAAGAAACTTATATAATGTCTTTGAAAAACTGTTTCTATGTTTCTCTGGTGGTGTTAATCTTGTAACAAATGTTTCGTAAACTGATGGTTTACTTTTTAGTTTATGTAACTATCGAATTCAAATATTTGGTTCAAAATTTTAGGTTCTCATCTTTATCTGCGCTGGAAATAACTAGCGGAATTATTGCCATTAAATCTCATACTGGGGTTCGTATTATCTTAAGTCTCCGCTACATTGAGCAGCAGGCCAAATATACGAATCATGGAAATATAGAACGCAGTTATTCAAACAGAAAACGTTTAATTATTTCAAAATGGTTTTGATAAATGTGTCTTTATGGAATGGTTACGGAATATAATTGAGTTGCCGTTCCAAGTGGCAACCCGTAAAGTGCCCTTCAGTACCCAAAGATACTAAAGAGTCTCAAAGTCTAAATACCTGGCTGTACCGCCTCGAGAACTTTAGTTATTACAGCAAAGACTTTGAAGCCGACTGCAATCTAAAAGTTTCCTTTCAAAGTTACAAGGGATTTCTACGTGGGATTGGTATTAGCGTCAATAAATATTAATTCTATATTCAATAAAAAGAATTTAGTTTCTTGTTATCGTTTCACGTTAATGTTATAGGAATTTATTGTTGCTTTGTAATTTTTATTCGTGACTTTGATCCTCTGGTTACTTTGATAATATTCGTTAAGTAATAAAAGGAATACAGTAATAAAAGAATTGAAAATTCGAGTCTAAATTGAGGAGTTTTAATAAGAAATTTTGCGCGGGAAAAAAGAAGATTTACGTGACATTAAATATAGGAAAAAAAATTAGAATGCAGTGGTGATAAAGCTTAGTGTTATAAAAAGATGGTTTTTAAATATTTTTATGAGTTTGTCCACCTGGATGGTCGTGGCTTACGGGGTGATATGTAGGATAATGAAATAAACGTTATAACCCAGTTTTGACCACTACTTATCCAGCAGCACTGCACATCTAGTTCTTATTATTGTCTACGCGATGCACGAGCTAGGTAGATATATTTTATTTTGTTTTCGTTTTAATTTCTACGGTCGCCCTGCCTTTTTTACGCAAACAGTGTTTATGTAACCACATAAATTAAAACTAGCCACGTTGTAATAAACATACAAAAATCCAGTTCATAGAGATAAAAAAATTGATTGAAGGGAATCATCGTACAAATTATATTACTTGTACTGGAACAACATTGAAAAAATTCCATTTTATGAGGCTTTATGCTTCAAACGAAATAGAGCTTACCGCTCTGGCAAGGTAATTTAACTTTTGATGTATAACGTTATCATCATGTCAAATATATGTCTGAAACATTACGTAATTACGTGCGAAGGGAAATTTTTGAACTCTTTTAAGAATATTATCTGAATATGGTGTTAGAGTGAGCATAGTTATAGTTTTTTTTTTTTCAGAAATAGCGTGGAAAGATAAATTTTATAACGAAAATGTATGCAACTAACTTATAAATTATTTATCGAACAAATGCATGACGCATTGAATATACTACAAATAAAGCAAAATAAAATATTCACTTTTTACATTTATACTGAGAATATTGGACACTAGTTTTTGGTCAAACTGTCGTACAGAGTAGACATTTATAGAGATTTTATCTTTGACATTCGGACTTCAATAACTTACGAACTCCAGTTTTAATAAATTGCGATCGAATTTCGCCAGCAGCTGGATCAGTGGCCGATATAAAACGAGCAATTCTGAACGAATACTGGGTTTTAAAGCTCTTGAGCGTAGAAAGATCGCAAAAACGGCAGTCCATCCAAAGAACGAAAAACAAAAAATATTTCTAACGTATTGTTTAAAGATAGATAGATCTATAATTTGGTTATGAACTGTATGTGAGGTGAATTAAGAAAATATTTATCTTCCGGCTTATATTTTTTATAAGCACTTGTGTAGGAGGTACTCAGTTTGTGATAGTTTCGCGAGAAATTTTTGGATTATATTTCTATTGGCAAACTGTTATGTGTTTTACGTCAGCCGCGTCTAAAGTGATTTGAAGAGCAATTTATCTCATAACAAATCAATCATTATCGACATATAATAAGTGCTAAAGTGTACCATAACACAGAAAATAGTGCTGACCTGCGAGGTAATATACTGAAATTCTTATTTTTTCAACGTGCTATAGAAAGAGCTATGCATGGCGTCTCTCTGCGGGATAAGATCCGAAACGAGGATATCCGGCAGAGAACTAAGGTACCCGACATAGCTCAAATAATTAGCACGTTGAAGTGGCAGTGGGCTGGTCACATATGTCGAAGAAGGTCGTTGGGCAGACCAGCTGTCGAGTGGATTACACGAATTAGCAGACGTACTGTGGGTCGTCATCCGACCCGTTGGACCGACCACCTTAAAAAGGCAGGTGGTAGCGGCTGCACTAACTTACTAAGTTAGACATTATTAACCATGCTAACTGGACTAATAATAGTCCTATCCTACAGTCTTGGTCAAGTTGTATTGTATCCAAGGGCGGCAGCGGTCATTTGTGTCTGCTAGCTGTTCGTATTCTCTTTCCATCAAAACAGAGAAAAACTTTTTATGATTTTTCCGAGGTCTTACAAATCCGAGACTCTGGGTATTGTCTTTGTAGTATCTATATTTTGAGAAATTGACGACAGCCAAAGTCTGGGTTGTTCTATACGAAACATTAAGAATTGCCTTTAATTTATATTTTAATATATTCACCACCCAAATATATGGAATCACATATCACCAAGACATGGTTTCTTATACATATGTATGTATTATCTATCTGGTAGGTATGTCATAAAAAGTCAGATTCCTAATCGTCAGGCAATAGATGAAATATGAAAGGTCTTCATGTATGTGTATGTATGTACATGTGTATAATATATTTTGAGATATTATTTGAAGATATAATTTATAAAATAAGTAAATACATTTCTCATCTAACATGAAACCTTTTGCGTACAATATTGTAGCTGCTTTTGAAGCTGATAAATTAATACATCGTAATATTTTTCCTTCTAAATGTTGTAGTTCAATATCTTAAACACGAAACAACCCCTCACAAAATAAACCCTCAAAGGGATTAAGTAACGATCTAACGTAATTAGGGGATGTAGTGAGTTACTAATTAGCTGCGTCCCCTAACATTGGACCATGTTTTAACTAAATACATAAAAATTAATTAATTTCTGTTGTAGAAAAAAGAAACCCGTTAAATGTTATCTCTTGTGTCTCCCTCATAACATAACTAAAGTTTAATATTTTTCCAAATAATACGAGTATTAAGGTTATTCTCATTATAAGTGTATGTCTGTGTCTAACAATTGATTGGGAAAAAAGTTAATAATGACGATAATGTTTTAAAGTCTAAGAATGAATGTACATGTCATTTTAAAACTTATGTTGGCACATAGTGAAACTTATATTGGCACATAGTAAAACTTATGTTGGCACATAGTAAAACTTATGTTGGCACATAGTAAAACTTATGTTGGCACATAGTAAGACTTACGTTAGCACAACTGCACTTAAGTAACCAAGAGGTAAGTTCCACAGACTTTTGTTCAGATTGCAAATGCTATCTGACGTAAAATTTTAATTCAATAACTATTCAGAATTATTTGATAGCGATTATTATGTAAGCATATATCAGAATAGACGTAGTCTTTTAAAGTCCTAAGTATAAAGATTTAGATAACTGGACAGTAATATAAATATTATCATGTTTTAGGTTGTTGAGACTCGCGAAGAGCCGAGTTGAGACACACTTTGAGAGAGCATTTTCAGGCTCGTGTGGAAAATATAATGACAACATACTCTGAAGTACGAATAATCCGGTACAGGATATGATTCCGGTAAACAAGTTTTTAAGGTCTATGTTTAATCGACAAATAAAAATATTTTATATTATAATCCCATTTATGTAACATCTGCTGTTTGTATGCAATCACGAATGACGCATGGATCAAAGCTTTTTCAGCTTTTTCACGAAATTCATACAACGTAATGTTAAGCTTTCTTGCAGAACGGGAGGAAGGAATAAATATAATTTTGAGAATAAGCAGGAGGTGTAACGGTTTGGGAATATTAAAAATATTTACGCGGAGTTCGTGTTGCTTTGTTAAAGTTCCTTACTTTTTTAATATAATTTCAAACCGAGATTCATTAAACATTTTATTTAAAATATCCATAATTATATTAACGTTTTGTTGTCATATAAACATACATATATCACACTGTTACATTATGGATGTAGGTAGTACAGTGAGTGTTACAGTGCATACGTGTTGACTTTTATTGATATCCGTATTCGTCAGTTCTAGAATATTCTAGTGAATATTGTTGTCCACAATCACGCGTCAGTATATTCTGCCTAGTGTTTCTTACAAATGAAATTCATTTTTCACACTGATATCTCATTATTTTTATTTCAAAATATTTTTATTACAAAATTTCTTTTAGAACTGCTGATATAATTTTAGAAAAAATTTCGTACAAAGAAAAACAAATCAAGCGTACAATACAGAAGCGCAGGCATTGCAATATTAATGACAGACGAACTTTATACCGGTACTTTTTTCGTCATTAACTTATTTTAATAGTGAGTAATATGAAAAAATACATACATTTATATACTTTGAAAAAAGATCTCGTACGTTCTTCGACTCGATTTGATAAAATCAAGATCCGGTAGTAGAGGCATTTTAATTATTAATGCACTTTGGGATAAGCGTATAAACGCATTAAATTTTAGGAATTTGATATTTTAATCGGTTTCAGTTTAATGTTATCAAACATTAATAACTCATAAGCAATAACCTCATTCTCTCAGTGTCCATTATATTTAATATAAATATCAAAACAA
>DWDT01003456.1:0-12286 GCA_018245595.1 Microceris scylla | reverse complement strand
AGGTGTGTGAAAGTCTGCCAACCCGCACTTGGCCAGCGTGGCAGACTATGGCCTTAACCCTCTCAATATGAGAGGAGGCCCGTATACCAGCAGTGGAATTGTAATGGGTTGAAAAAAAAAAAAAAAGCCCAGCGTGGAGATTACGGACATAAACCCCCGTTTTGGGGAGGCCTATGTCCAACAGTGGACTAAGATAGGCTGATGATGATGTAGATATAGTATGTATTGCTGATGTTTTTACATATATGTAACAACTGCTAGGTTTTATATATTGACGTATTATGTTCATTTTTGAATTAAATAATGATAAATCAATTGTATACGAAATAATATGCCTCGTATATACAAAACGGCCTGACAACCTTCCGTATGTAGTTCTGCCATTCATCCATTAATCCTCGGTGGCCAATGCTGGACAGATTGCTCCCATCCTGCTCGCAATGAGGATGTTCTGATCGCCTCTATTGGCGATCATTGCGGATGTCCAGGGAGGGGCTGTTGGGTCGCATGTGTCAATCTTCATTATGCTATCGGCCTGCAATGGTATAGTCGTACCTATACTTACAATTCTAAACATCCATATGTTGCTAGCTTCGTTATAATTCTTACCATCACCGTGATTATACCAGAACAAATATAATTTCTACAAACATTAATACAAAGTCCTCCGTATAATACTAACCCTGTATATACGTACGAGTACCTCGACGATATATTTGCATCTCCTCCTTCTCCACATATTGTATTCCTCATTAAGGATCGTACACGTACAGAATCGCCTTCTCCTTTATGATCGTGCGCCATCGGTTACGGCAGTGTGTATGCCCATGTTCCTGTAGTCCATGATTGATCAGCTTTGTTGGTATCTAGATCCACTTTCAGATAGTCTCTGTAATACGCTACAAAAATGAGAAATAACTATTTATCTTTAAGGTCAGAACAAAATATGCCTCTGAGATAACACCAGTCGATTTAAAAATACAGACTTACTTACTTCAAAATAACTAGGTAACTTGACCATCATCATCACTGCCCTATCGATCCACTGTTAGACAGGTCTCTTCTAAGAATAAAAAAGGTCAAGCCATAACCTTATATTTTTATTACACTGTATAGAGTAGTTGCTTTGGCTAATAACTTGATAGCTGAATTAATTAAAAAAGTTGAAATAAAGATAGATGAAAGAATTAAGAAAGTTTATTATTCATGTCTAAAGTCAGCAATAGTGGTTATTAACTTTATGAAGTTGTTTATGTGTGAGTGTTTAAAGCATTTACTTCCTCACTTACACACACTACCGAAACGTTTCTCTGCATCACAAAGAAATATTTTGACGCAACTAATTGGAGACAAGCTTAAGCCATCCTGTTATTGGTAGTCGAAAGCTGAGAACACCACGGTTATATGAAAAATATCTACAATGTAATGTACATCGGACAGATATAAGGCGTCCTTTTATACAAAACCTGCCACTGACTGTCGGTATAATGGTACCGTTAAAGACTAGGTTTCAGTGTACCTATATATAAAATTATTTAGCTCACCGTGTCAGAACACGTTACTTGTTCAAAAGATATTAGTTTTAAAAACTACATACAGCGATATTCAAAATGTTAACAGTAGAGAAATATAATTGTACTGAAATAAGGACGTGTATTGAGATATATAGATTTTAAAAAATCTTATATATTTCATCAAAATATTTCTGAATCACCGCATGGGCTCGGTCAGTGTGACGATATGTTGCGTACAAATATGAATCGTCCTATCATTATCACATTTCAAACTAGCTAGCGGTAGCACGGTAGACCCGTCAGAAGGCTTTTGTCCGGCCGTCAGAGCCTTCCGAACACTAACGACCGAAATGTTTATACAAAACAATATAAGAGGCTTCCGTTTGCTTCGTTTATTTACTCCATTGTTGTTAAGCGGATCAGTTCAGCTCGTAATTGTCGGCGGACGCGGCGAGAGACGTTTTTCAACGTTAATCAAATAAACATTAATTTTGACTGGGAAGTAATTATTGTGTGCTGTGAGTCGTACTGGCGTGTGAAGATCGCTGCTGGCTAGGGAGCAACACGCCCTTTGAATACGGAATTTGAAAATGGAAACAAATCGATTTCTAAACGTTTATTTTTTTTTCTACGTGGCCACCGTTGGGTTCTTATTCACAGAGCTTCCGATCTATTTTTTGTCTGGAACTGCTATGGAGATTATATTGTTAATAATTATTGCAGTTACTGGTATTTTACTTCGATAAAATCAACGCAATTTTTTCTCAATCGATATTTTATCTTAAATTGCATATACCTTCTTAGTTTGGTGCATGACAGGGACTAGAACCCAAGACTCTCCTCCATCAGTTTTATAACCTGTTCTTCACTCCAGATTTTACTGGTTATCCACCGATGAGAGTGATGAATCTAGACATCGGCCGTACAATGACACGTTTCACCTTGGGATAGTCAACATATCACCCATTTTACAACTTAAGAATTTATAATTCTGTCGTCACCATAGCCGTAACGTGGTCGTCACCACAGGGGGAAAGACATCTATGAATCTACTGTGATAAATACGGGTTCCTCAACGCCCATAACATAGCGTAACCATACATCCTAGCGTCAAAAGATAACTCTAAACTAACGAACGCATGCTGTTACACAAACACGAATTATCCATTATTATCTAACAAGGATATTCGAATTACGCTCAAGTTACAATCCGTATTACTCATCAATTCGGTCGTACCGTAATAGGTTGAATTTCTTCAATCCGTTATCCCATCAGGGCATCACAAAACAAATTACCCCGTCGAATACTTTCCACTGCGCCCCCTCGAGGGGTGAAACTCGACACAATTTCGGGCGTCGCCTCATTGCTGGCGCTTCGATACCAATGCAGACATTTTCTTTAGAATAATATTATCTCACATGGGTACATAATTTCATCACGTTTTAGGATGTCAGCTGTGATATTCTATTTATAGTATAAAATAAGATCGTAAGGTAACATCATGCCTTTAATTTCCGAGTAGGTAGACAGTACAGCGTGGTACAGTCACATTTATCTCACTTGATACTTTCTTTCTTTTATGTTGTTATATTTTATGCCATGAAATAATATTTAGGTGCCTGTTAATTTTTATTATTTGATAATGATATTTTTCTGATTGAAATATTTTCTACGTTCCATTGCTAAACAGTACAAACTTTGAGAATACTCTACGCTACTCTAGTGCGCAATCTCATAGGAGAAAATAATCTTATTTACAACATATTCTAACCTAACTAAACATTAACAGTACCTATTATATTATTTAACCCTCTTTCTACTTCAAAAGAAATTAATCATAAGAGAGAGTCAATACATTTAAAATACATTTACATTTTCGTATACAAAATTGTACAGGTACGAAATAACTAAGCCGCTAACTTATTTGCCGCTAGCCGCTGACTCACGACAACATACATCTAAAATCCGCTCGCATATGTTCTCCGCTGGCCGCTAACTCGCTCACGCTCGCCTATTCCCCGCTGCCCGCCACCACTAGCGGCACGCCCCACCACGTAATCGTGCGCGAAACTTATCACATTATCAAAAAGCTACAAATCGCCGCGTCCTTTGATCTCCACGACTCGCTAATTTGACAATTACACCGCGTCTGTGACTCGCACGCTGTGTATTCGGCTGCGGACGGGAAGCGAATGGATTCAAAATCGTCGTATCGTGGATAAAATGTATTTAGATTTAATTTCAGTAAGTTTATTCATGCTTTCCTTACTAAATGATATGAAACGATTATTTATAGATATAGGTATTAATTTATAGGACCTGTATATATTAATTTATAGGACTACTAATACCATGCTGATTTAGATATGTTGTTGTTAAATTGGAAATCGCTTGTGGTATTCGTGTTAAATAAAATATTCAGCAATTAAAAGATAGAGTGTTTTATCCGTAAATAATTGGACCATCAAAAAATAAAATAGCCTTTAATTAACAATCTTACATATTTCATAATCTTAAGTGATGACCTCAGTTATAATATCGACATGAAGTCGCAAATCGTGACATCGTTTCGCTATCCGGCCGTGCATGCCCTCCGCTGCACAGCACAAAAGCGTCTGATGACGGGCCACGTGGCGTCCGACTTGCCAAGTTATTCAGTTAACGGTAATATCTAGGGGAGTGATACCCTAATAGATGGATCAAGTACCGGCCATTGTAAATGAGACTTACAGTTATTAGGGTAAGAACAAGCAGAAACATGAAGATGTATGTAAATTTAAAATGATATAATTATATTTAAGGTTTGCTTATATTTCTTAAAAAGGCAATATAACTCCGGAGTCTTGGTGATATTTTAAGATTTGTGAACCATCTCTTATCCGCAATTGAGAAGATTTATCAAATTACTATGTAAGTTATATTCATAGAGTGATAAGATAACAATGGAATTTGATAAAGGTATTCTTAAAATGCATGTTTATTGACTAAACTAAATTTACTTTTAACTCAGAATCTGTCAAATATATTTAACTAAACATTCAGTCGCATTGATATTCAACTTACAATAACAAATAACTACCTAACCAGGAAAACCTTGGATAAAAATGAATTCGTACATACATTCAATCAAATCTCATAAATATATGGTTTCAACATCAGATCTATAGGAATCCCAGGTTATCAGGATTCCTAAGGTTACTTTGGTTTTGGCATAACCGCCCGACAATGATAAAATGCACCCGGCATTTAAATATTCAAGAATCTACCTCCAATAATATTTTTATATACCTCATGATCTACTAATGCTTACTAATAGCCGTATAAAAATAAAGCGGAATGTGCACTATCCAATCCAGATAAACACATAGTTTAACTCAAAAATCCGCTATATCTAACTGCAGTACAAAAGTATTTTCCTTTGGTTGCACTAAAAACGATCGATTCAACTTTCACGCACAAAAACTTATCGAAACGCGATAACCCTACCAATCAGGGCATTGAAAAAACATATTACAGAAGGTCCACCTAACCATGTATTATACTTAATGCCTACATCACTTAAGACTCTAGAAAGAATTGTAATAAAAGTGAAATTAAAACATTAGATCCTTTATTAAAAGTAGAATTTTCAATCATTCAGAAAGCGCTATTAAAGGACTGTCATAAAAAAAAAATATTACTACATTCAATTACAAAATTGTGCATCAATATAATTGATTTTCTTAATCGTTGAAAATTTGATGCTTATAATATAAAATGTCAAATACGGTATGAATTTTCTCAGATATTTTAGAACGTAATGACACGGAGCTTTTCAAAAGATCTCAAAAAAGAGGTCATTTTTAAAGATGACAACGTATTCATCTTTCAGCGAGTTTTCGAAACATCCATAGATAACTGTGACCAATTGCTATAATGTGACATGGCTAAAAAAATCTTACCTAAAATGAAAAAATACCAAAAAATATGTATATTTATTGTGTAGGATATTCATGTAAAGAAAGTGACATGCTACTTTGATATTTATCATTTAAGCACAACACATAACGTTCAAGAGATAACGACAACAGCGCTCTAAACGCATTAAAGTTAGTTTTCCACTGGACTTCTTCTACCATCTGCAATTCTTCTTAATACAATTTAATCATCATCACCACCATGAGTTCATTCCCATGCACTGCTGGACATAGGCCTCTCCAGTGGCTCAATTTAGTATTTAACCCTTACATACTTATGATATAAGTATATAATATATACATATACCTCTGCCTACCTCTACCTCTTCAAATTTCAATCAACATGATATATTTACGTTTCAATCAATTTCAATCACGATAAATCACTATAAGGACACTATAATATGTCGCAAGTTATCTGTCAACTGTTCATTCTATGGAAGGAGAGTCTTGAGACGCATTCCTACTAATTTCACCTTCCAATTTGCAGATCATCTTTCGCAGAACTTGCTTCATACAAAGCGGTAGGCTTTGAGGGCATACAATACTGCGATTGCTCTGTTTCCTCAGCACAATAGCTCTTTTATTTTATTGAATATTTTTGTAGGAATCACGGCGTCTATTATACGCTCATTTGGGACTTCATTCACGGGAGCAGTCGGTGACACTTGGTATATCCGGGGCATTGGATCAATTAGCCGTTTGTGGGCACAATGGAACCGCAGCGCTGGTGTTGGGGACGGTGTAATGTGATGGCAGGCGGAATATATATTGCAATAAAAGAACTCTGTAGTGTCTATAATGTAATATAATATTTGTTAGTTTATGGATTTCCTAAAAACACACTCACGATAGGTGCAGGACTATTTAGGCCGTTCAGAAAGTACTTTGGTCTAAGGAATATTTACTGTAATTACGAAAAATATTTCTTATGGTATTCGTCGGATAACGCAGAGTGGGTCAGCATAACAATAGCTAGGCCGACGACCCAAGTACTCTTAATTCTTAAGTATTCTTCAACATATAAACAAAAATCACCAATGTTCCTTTTGAAAACATTTGATGATATATATTTGTGGCAGTCACGAGTTCTTTCTGCGTGTATAATACGTACTCATAAACATAATTGACAACATTTTAATACAATTCATAAGCTATGAAATAAGAACCGTTTCTGCAATAGATATGTATATCTAATATTTTTCACCAAAAAAACAAAACACAGTAGCGCACTTTGATCCAAGGCAAAGTAATATAATAAATAAATGGATTCGTAATTGGAAATTCGACAACGCGTCACGTCGCCTTATAAATTAACTCAACAGGAGTTTGCGCCAAGTGTCACCGAAGCACTTTGATCACTCGCGAGCTGTTCGCGCCAACGCAAAAGGATTTTTCCTTTGTCAAGTCGTATCGCGGGATGATTGACGCGCGATTCGCCGCGAACATTACAATACCAATCGTATATTTGTATGTAATAAACAGGGTGCAAGAAATTAAACACCTTATATCTTTAGTCATAAGCTATCAAATAAAATCACCACGTAATACTGACTGCAATATTAATTTTGTCATTGCGCTATGTTACCATTTGTTTTAATGGTGTTCAAATTGGATCTTAAGCGAAATGGAATCGTAACTCAAGGTACTACGAACTATACGATATTTTGGCAGGTGCACAAATAAATTTGTTTCACTGTAATAAGCGGCGAGGTTGCGTCGTGTTTGGAAAATGAGTTTCCTTGCGCAGTATACTACGAGTTCCATCATAAGCGTATAACGGACGAGCGAGACACTAAATATTTAGTACCGATGATCTTAACGCTATTATTATCATTAGTTAGGTACGTCGAATTTATTACAAAACCTGTATTTAATCATGAATAAAGAGGATTTTTAAAACTGTTAAGAAAAGACGTTACGATTACTATCTATAGAAACCGCTATTGTGTTCATATTTATTCTATGTCTATGTCCATGTACATATGTCATCGGCTCCATGAGAAGCGTATTTTTTTTAGATGTCACTGAAAATAATTAAGGAACTAAACATCTCATTTGAAAGCTTTGATTTCTTTAAATCATCGGCTTTATACTTCTCTAAAGATTACATAATCTAATGCGAATATAATTATCACGAATGTCTATTTCGTCAATATTCAATGTGTCGTCGAAAATGAGCGTATCTACGCCTATTTTGTGAAGAAATAAGTTCTATTTCTCTACATATCGGAAATATTGCGTCGATCCTTTTACGTTATATTGCAGGTTGTTCGTATCAAACAACTGCCAGCTATTTTGCGTATGTCGTCACTCTACCTACCTTAATGCCGTTATACGCTACTTTTGGCAAGTCTCTCCATTCCAGAACACATCTACTCCAACGTATCAATTCTGCGACAGATGTAACCAACCGACTGGCATTTCAGCGTGCTAACTTTGGACTATGTCAATAACTTTAGTTCTAAGTCTAGTCACCTTGTTTCGGACATACATCACAATAAAATCGCATATAGCTTACTTGCCCGCGGTGCGACAGGCCGTCGTCCTGGTAATTGTCGCGAGCGGCTCCTGTGATGCCGCGCGATCCGCGGCGCCTTTTGATTGTTTTTCCAGCGATCGCCGTTTTTGCCACCGTCCCGCGTAATAGCGCAATCGCCACTTATTCACGAGGTGTTCCAATATCGCGCTGATATTTGCGTCTACGTGTTACCCAACGTACGCTATGACACTAGTATACACTTTAGCTAACGTCTAATCTGCCATTTATAATTTAACATCACATATTTCACTGAAGAAGGTAGACATCGAAGTATTGTACGTTGCCATATTTTACCTTTTTTTATACAGATAAACGCAAAGAAAGGTAATTTTTTTTTAATATTTTATATTCACGCTTTGTTCCTATATCGCGTTGATATTTGCGTCTGCGTATTACCCAACGTACCGTATGAGAGTAGAGTATGGATACACTTTGATTAATCTCTAATCTTCCTCCTATCATTTGATATCCTGCTCGTATTCCGTCAAAGAGGTAGGTAGAAGAGTGTAATACACTCCCATGTAATCCTGGTTACCGTTGTATGTCCTACCGTGGAAAGACGGGTAATACCTACATATTTCCATACACCAAGAACATATTTAAACTCCGAGCTCCTACAAGAAATTTTAAGGTAGAAAAACATATTACAATGTGTGACCTCGAATAGAATTTTTGAGAACCCATTCAGCATTAACCTCTCCATTACGACTATACTACTCAATAACTTCCAGTCGAGAATTTTGATCAAGCACATGTAAGACAGCCGGACTAGTTTCAAATCCGACAGATTGATGATACCAAGTCTCGCCGTTGCTCATTTTACCACACAAGAAATATAGTCTTATAGGACACTAAACCATTATGATAATTGTTTTTTACTTATATATATCTTGAGACTAAACGACTGTTATTAAAGTATTTTTGAAGACTGGGATGCCTGTATCGAGTGTCTATGGTTCTGTTCTTTTTTGTGTCGTTTGTCTACTGTTATTCTATATAACAGCGGTATTCCCGATGTTTGTTCATGGCGCCTGGCGAACGGAAGACGTATATTGTTTTAAAATCGATCCGTAACCCGAGCTCTGGGATATTTGCCCAGTTTTAAACACACGTCAGACTGTGGGGACTATGTTAGGGATGTCGATATTTCAAATTAAAAATAAATAATTAATATATTTTTTCTAGAATTTAGTTTTACTTATATTCTTTTGTCCGAGGCATATTGGAAGGTTGGAACTTAAAATGAACAGGTTATATTTTCATAACTACGCTGCTCAAAGTTCAGGCCAAGATTTGTTACAAATATGAATATTAAGCACCAAAGACAATACATAAAAGGCGTTAAAAAAACTGTACAAAAATATATGAGCCTTAGACATCAATCTAATGGCTTATGCATTTAGAGATAATGCAGTAATGGTAGTTAGAGAGAACAAAAGCTCGAACAAACCGAACTCAATTCAAATGTACATTCAATTATATTCTCATTCATTCACTTTCTGGTCTTGGCGCGATTATACACAAATAAAATACAATTATTTTGCTACAAATGTGAGTATACAAATGTTTTATAATTTACATGGGGCGTAATGTGTCAAACTATTACAGTTTACAATAAATTCTTGATTATAATTTCATTTATATTAAGGATATTAATACAATATGTCAATCAAATTATTTTGTTCTACTAAGAATAAATAAAGTATATAATTAGAGACAGCCCTATTACTAGCCGTGTGTAGAAATGCGACACGTATCGAAAAGTGGTTGTTTTTAAACAACGGCAAACACGGGAACGGACACCACGGACACCAAGACACACGCCTCGCTCTTCCCACGACACTAGACACTGGTGATATAACAACCATTTTCCATGTTTTCGGATACGTGAACTAAAGAAAAATTGACACCATTTAACGCTAATACTGAAATTTATGGAGGTATTACAAAATTGGCAGTCACGTAACCTAACATGACATTATGGCGATATTTCTCAGATGGAATAGACAGAGGATTGTAGTACTCCCCCTTTTCTCAGGTTATGTTGCATCTCCCACCATAGATCCAGATCCCGAGCGTTTCAAGTAAGAAATACCCTTTGCGACATTGCTTTCAATAACAATATAATCATTCAAAACATATGGGAACTAAGCCGGTAATCTAGAGTCAAAGCTAATACAAGGTATTTCAAGTAAGACACACCCGCTAATACTCCGAAAAATACGCAAACTAAGTCCGAAATCCAAAGAAATACAAGAAATTTCAAGAACAAGAAATTTCAAGCTAATACAAGAAATTTCAAGTAAGATACATCCGCCAATACCTACTTCGCAACATACGCGAATTAAGCCGGAAATCCAGAGTCCAAGGTAATACGAGGTATTTCAAGTAAGAAACAACCGCCAATACTTCGCAATATATGTCAGTTAAGCCGGTACATAATTTAATCAAGTCGTATTATCATATCCGAGTGCAACTGAAAACATTTTTCCGTGTTCCAGCTCGCATGTTAACATGTGTAGCGACGGTTACACTGCAGCGCTCATTAGCGGACGATTTATAATCAAATACCAGCAATAAATAGACCACTCTGTTAAACAATAGACGTACGGACAGACTGTGTAATGATATTACACGCACAGCCTATCTAAGGTGTAGAGAGGTGTTATGATGTGTCGTTTGTGCCTACCCGCTGATATGTCTGCCTTAATTCGTGTTTCGTAACATAGAGGGTAGTATTAATGATGTAGTATAGCTTTTAATTGATTATGACAAAATGAAATATATAATATTCATGTCAAAACATGATTTAAATTTAAATTTTCATTGCATCATAATTTCATCATTAATCGATAACACTAAATTACTATATATGACTTATTGACTCGAAATTTAGTTACAAATTAACTATTTTACAAATACTTGTAAGCAAGTATAGTATATTATTTCACATAAATCATCTTGCAATTTGTCCATAATAACCATATAACCTTTTTTACTAATTCTTCGTGCAATCCGCGTACCCCTTAAAGGACTTGTATGTATTTTTTACCAAATTCAACGTCTTTCTATTCGAGATTTTTAGTCTGTGAAGCATGGACATTGTTATAGAACAAACAGTGGAGCGTATATGAATAAATGATCCAGTGTCCTTATAGGGCCGCATTAAAAGTAATGAGGGTTGCACTTTTCAACTGCATTCGCCCATTAACCGGTAATGCCGGATAATTTATTTGGATCAGGTGGTCTTGCACTTCTACGGTTCGATTGTGGTACAACACTAGTTAGATTGTTCCGTTTTTTGAATCCGCAATGATTGCCTTTTGTTTATTATTGTTGTAGATATTTATTGCTAAATTACACGGAATAGAATGGACGTATTTTTTTTTATTACATGCCATTATTATTTTGCATGCCAGCTCTTGTTTTTATTATATTATTAGGAAGGAAACGAATATTTACAAATACCTGCAACTGCTCATAAGTTCTTGCAACCACACCGCATCAGTCGCAAGAAGACTCTTAATTATCCATCCATGTGACTTTGGAAGTCCCCTACTGGATATAATGCTCCACTAGTTATGGCCACTCCACGTCGTCGGAGAATAACAGCGAAGTGATAATGCTGGTAGATAGAACATACTTTTATTTATTGACAACCTTAAGAATTTTTAAACATCAGTCATAGTGCACGTGAAAGTTGTACTCATGGTAATCTTAAGAAGATCTCATGAATTAATACAGAGAATACAACACAAACTATAATCGAATATATAAAATTTACGTTAAACAATAATTATCATCAA
The DNA here is from genome assembly GCA_018245595.1 of Microceris scylla. Classification (NCBI taxonomy): domain Eukaryota; kingdom Metazoa; phylum Arthropoda; class Insecta; order Lepidoptera; family Hesperiidae; genus Microceris; species Microceris scylla. The sequence goes on along the minus strand of DWDT01003456.1, from coordinate 467 downwards.
CCCTTTTATCGTGTTACAGTTAAACACGGGTCTCCTCTGAGAATAAGACGATTAAGGCATTATTTTTAAAAAGTGCATAAATGTATGCATATTTAAAGCGTTTTTTAATCAGTAAATACAAACAGTTGTATTCCGAAGGGGCCAGGTGCGCGGGATCATTCCGCTTGTCTCGTGCGCCATCTTTTAATTTACCAATCCCAACATACGAGCACATAACTTGTCGCACTACCAGCGAGGTAATTCTAGCAGAAATATTTTGTCGGTATGTTAATTGAAAAATAAATTTGACATAATGTACCTACAATAATAAAATTTAAAAAAAAATCAACTCATTTATCATACCACTTAGTGTTAGAATACGGGTTTCCGCTCATATTGAGAGAGTTAATTTCATAGTCAGCCACGCTGGCCAAGTGCGGGTTGGCAGACTTCACACACCTTAGAATATTTTTTTTTATAAATTTTGT
>DWDT01003455.1:0-12286 GCA_018245595.1 Microceris scylla | reverse complement strand
TGCCTACCTCTTCGGGGATTACAGGCGTGAAGTTACGTTTACGTTTACGTTTAAATATGTATTTTGACTGCCTCCTTAGTTTGTGGCAATCCTTGATCAAATACTCAGCCTACTCCGTAATACACCTGGCGTGATCATCTAATGCTAATAACAATGACAAACAAATTTATAATGACGTCAATATAATGTAATATCCCTCGTACTGGTGTCCTTTTGAATTTATATCGGTCGAAGTCATGCCTTACTTTTGTACCGTCCTACGCCATTCGCTTCCCACTCTGTGTCTATAGCGTATAGTATCTATTCAATTAAATTTGCAACCAGAGCTGATATACCCAATCCTTACAAGAGGTAGGTACATATAAGCAATGTTGTAATGAGAAATTACAATCGTTTCCATTGTGTACCAGTGTATGCAGTCTCAATAATGTCTGAGATGTAAGTAAGAAATCTCCAAATGCTATCGTGTTTTTTAATTTTTTTACAGTTTTATTGTAAAATGGTTATTTACACAGATAGAATGGTGTTCATTATCCATACTTTTTATCGTTACCATTTTGGTTTTATATGTAGACATATGAATGATATTTTCAGATACATAGAACAACATAATCTGTCCGAGGATTCAGTAGGTAATATATGTCATTAAACGTATTTAGAAACCGGAATATCTAATGTCCTAGCATTAAATGTGAAAATAAGTGGGGCAAATTTCCTTTTCTAAACTATTATTAAAAGTTGATGTTATGAAAAGTAACTAAGGTTGTTTGTATTTTAGAAAGAATTTAATGGTTCCATATAAAAAAATATAAAATCCACAAAACGCAAAAACCCACAGGAAGGGAGTGGCGAGCACCGCTAGTATTTTATATAAATTCCCCTATAGGTCTAACGTGATTTTAGTACATTCGAACGCTCTTTTCGTACACGCACGCCGGTCTCAGAAACTTCCAACTCGCCTATCAGACAGAATGTACTGCTGTCTAATGTATGTATGTAGTGTACAATAATTTATGACACTGAGAACCTGCGAGGGCGTCAAGAGATTTCCTATATTACAATATTTCCTATATTACATCTTTAATGATCATACCATAATATCAGTTTTGATATAGTAGTTTTGACGTTTCCATGCACATTATTCAAATTTAGAATTGTACATTTTAAAGATCAGAATATCTGGCGTAAACGAAATAATTTGATATTACATAGCAAGGACTGAAAGTTAAAAGTAGACCCAACAAGTTAGAGAATAAATTTTATATACCTATACATAGAATATAACGGGCCGTATTATAGGACACAACAACCAATTTCACACTATGAATAGACACTTACCCAACACATTAGTTGACTTTCTGGTCATTAACCGGCCATTATTGCATCATAACATTGCATAATAAATTATGCCCATTATGATGTACCGTCAGCAACTAAAGTGCCCACGTGGTTCACTTATCCTTTTAACATTGGTGTTGCATAAGTTTGAAGCACCGTGTAAAGTATTCCATGACGTCACCAATTCGAATTGTTCTTAAATTTGAAATTGGAATATAATTTAGAACGTATATTAGAGCTTTATTGTAAAAAGATGAAACTGAATTTTTTTATAGTACGTAACATTGTCACGAAACCAGAGTAAAAAAAGCCCACAGAGGTGGCCTATGTCCAGCAGTGGATCTAGACAGGTATAGACTTAGATGGTTATTACCAGCAACTCTATCCATATATAAAATCTTTCAGTAACTATTACTTCTTTGCCATTTTAAGGCTGCTAAAACTGAGTTTTTCTTGAAGTTAACTGCCTCGATGGACGAGTTGGTAGCTAGTGCGACTACCAATCGAGAATTGCTGGGTTCGATCTTCTCGATCAGGTACTATTAGATTTCTCTGGCTTGAATCGTCAACCAGTGCCTCGGAGTCTGGATCTATGCACGGTGGGTGGCAATCGACTCACCACGCATTCCAAGGTGGGACGTTAACGTAACCGGTGAAATGTGGAAGTATACTACACCCCTCTGTCTACCTCTTTAGGGATTACACGCACGATGTTAAGTCTTATTTGACTTTTAACTCGCAACGATGATAAAATACTTAAGAAACAATGAGTATGAAATGCGAAGCTATTTTTTTATTTATTTATATTTTGTTCTCCATTTATTGTTTTATGTCATGAATAACATATGAGTTCAATTTGTAGCGAAACGTTTTCCGAGGCTATATTTTTTTCCCTAAGCGACTTCATCATCCCAAAGTAAGCTAAATATATTTTTAATATCTACAGTCTTAAATATTTACGTAGAATGCGAATACTTTTTATGAAAGATCTATGTAATAACAATAATGAGTCTTATCCACGTTACTTTTATCGGTTTAGTTGTGGCCTTAAGGTTTATTTGAACTGATATTTTTGAAGCTTTTTGGTATTCCTACCTATATATGGACTACGTCCATAAATTTTTGAATGATATCCGCTTTGTCACTTTTGGAAAAACTGATAAAAATAACTCAAAAGTTCTCTTTGTATATAGGAACATATTAAACATTGTCATTTTTGCATAAACCTACACTTTCTCACAAATCATCTTTCTTATATCTGTGCCTACTCCGTAAGGGACATGACGTGAAGATTTAATAATTATTGTAACTAACAAACATCATATTGTACTAACCAAGGTATAAATCAAATGAAATAATTCTGTCTCTTTGTGTGTACTGTGTATTCATCAGTACACTATACGTGTGCTTACATGCACTATATGTTTTTCATAAAGTCGTAAAATTGCAAGCGAGCAATAACCGTCTATCTTTTATTTCGCTTTATTCATATATTACTACATAAAAATGAATAATAGCTTATACATTTATTGAATAAAAAGAAGTAAAATATTATTCGTTCTGTCATTACGGGATAATATGTCATAAATTTATACACAACATTTAAATAAAAATAACGCAAAATGTATATTAACGATTTTAATTATTGTTTATGAAATATTTGATGACTAGGCATTTATTTCGTTTTACCATAACAATACCCAAGTATTAAATTCTGTTTTGCCTTTAAGTATTTAATGACTAAACAATTTCGTGGTTTTTCCAATGGTAATGACAATACTTATTTTTTAAATAATGTTTTACTTTATAATATTTAATGACTAAACAATTTCGTGGTTTTTCCAATGGTAGTAACAATATTTATTTTTAAATAATGTTTTACTTTATAATATTTAATGATTAAACATTGTTTTAGTTTTATTCCGCAAAATAGCCAATTCTTCCAATATTGCCATACATTCAAAGATTTTATGACTTAGTTTTTTCATTTTACTGATTATTATTAATGATAATAGTCACCTCCACCTTCCGAGTCCTTTTTCTGCTGTTATATTACAGATATTTTACTGCGTTATCTCACTGTCACGTCGAGCACATATAGGTGTTATCACTACAGCCTGAGTGTCTCCGTGTCAGTTTAAACAATACGAAAACCATAGAACAACAAGAATTAAAATACTTGTTCTGTTTGTTGGCTCTTTTGCACCTTAATATTAATTGCTTTCTTCTCCTCTCTCTTACCGCAAATGGAAACTCTTCCTCCTTTTCCGCGGCTGCCTGAGGTGCTGGCGACGGTCCAGATAATCTTTCATGTACCATCAAGTCAGTCATCTCGCCTTCTCACTTGTGAATTTTCGAGGTCGCTCCAATCGGCGGGAGCTCATGATGAAGAACTTCGTACAGGTCCGAAACTAGTCGAGCCATCCCGAAAAACGTACGTGAGTTAAGACGGTACATACATAATCACGTGTATAAATACTCACGAAACATTTAATAGTAAAATGGAGGTATATCTTAAAAAAACTGGTATATTTTGGTAATAAATATTCAAAGATATTTATGTGTAATCCGATAAGAAGATGAATCAAATAAATTAAAAAGTAAACCAGGCTGCTATACTCCTTATATGGTATTAATTTTTCGTAACCCTTTAAAAGTATAGATAGACCTTTCAGGAGAGAACTTAAAATAATACTTAAATTAAATTACAATTTCGTCATTATTTTACTTCGACGATAAATGTCCACTTGTCATAACCAAACATTGAAACAGTAGGAAATATGAGTCAATGGACCCGCATGGTGATCACGGAATCAATACAAGTGAACATTAACGAATCGTATATCAATTATAATCATATATCAAATACGTGTGTTGAATAATAGCCGTCACTGTACGAACTGGACCGCACGCTCCGTCGCTCGCTAATAGGGAACGACCGCTCGCACTCATATAACACGCAGAATTCGGCTTGGCACCTGTTATGCATTTCCTCGCCCGCCATTCCAGTTCGCCTACCCATAACTATAGTCGGTCAGTAACGCAATTGTTGTAACACGTGCGTGGGAGACGTTATCGTACTAAAATTAATGTAAAATTATGATAAAAGAAAAAAATACTTTTTATATTTAGGACACGGCTATTACGCGCATATATGGCCTTCTCATAATAAAATAAATCTAAAAGTATGATCAAACTAAACAAATGCTTAAGCAGCTAGTAATCTCGCTGTTACGTCATAGCGAGGTGCCCAGTTAACGTCTGCGAGTTGTATACAATTATTAACCGCCCATAAATAAAACATAAGGCATCCCAAATAGGGAACATAATTACACGCAGCGTTACATTGCTCAAAATCCGGTACGCCAATTACAAAGCCTAGCCGAGCAACAACACTCTTGTCAGAGAGAAAAAAAGTAAGAAAAATATATATCGAACACATTAGTGTTGCAACTCGATGCAATCGTTCGATATATAACTCGCAGAAATCAACTAGACACCTCGCTATGATGACGTAATAGATACTTTGAAAACCAGAATCGTGGAAATTGATAGACGGAATCAAATGGCAGGATTCGAAGCGCATACCTCGCAAGTGCCAAGTTATTTCGGCGTGTTGCATATATATTTTTTGCACAAACTCAGTCGTTATTTAACGCGTTAAATGCACGATGAAACAATTAACACTTGTTTCATAATCCGTGTGTTTATTACTTTCATGCGTCGGTTCGGATAATTTCCTGAAATTTCATGGAATGCGCTGCGCGGTTGTGCAAGGAAAATATATGATTATTACTTTCGCTATCGTAGGTATCGAAAAATAATGTATCAACATCATCATTATCACAACAACCGCAATATTCCACTGTTGGACATATAAAGAAATATTACGCTTTATCTAACCGCTCGCAGTTACAGATATTAAGAAAATTATACAGTCAAATAGTAATAATAATAATAATTCACACCTACAATTTTATAATAATATATAATACGTATTATGCGAGATCAGCACACGTACGTGTGGTGAGCTCCACTTACATACACAGAAACAGACACACACATATACACACACATGCACAGGCACACACATCCACAAGTACCGATACGCAGAACGGACAAATAAATTCATCACTCAAATTAAATTATCTAACCGGCCGGAATACGAACCCGCTTTGCACAACGGACCGGCGTGTTGTACAATATGTCAAGACGAGACGTACCGTGAAATAATTATGATTTTACGCCTCTAAATGAATTCGTATTGCACGTTCGTTGTACCTAGTGCCGGTCTTGTCTTCGGATATCGATTTAACGTATCGATTTGGATTCTTTTATAACACATACCTTGATTTGGTTCCTTTATAGTTAGTTCTACCAATTCTATTCAGTTCTACGAAGAAATTGTCGTAATTCAGGATATAAAACAGTACTAATCGTGGTGTGGTCTAGACAGATCAATGAAAAATCAGCATTTCACAATATGAGCAACTATGAACACGACTACCATATGATTTGGTTCAGTAATAATGAACCTTTTTAATGTTCCAATGACACTTATATCTTGACTGAGAATGAGAAACGTTAAGACTATTTATTGGTCCCTAGTTCTCATTCAAATAAATTATTCGCGAATCATATACATACTCGTATATGTATTATGCGTCTTATATATTTTGTATAAATAACATATATATAAGCTTAGATAATGTTTCATATAATGATCAATAACGGGTCCAGTAATCCATCTCTTCAATTTGTTTTGCAAGCGACATCGCTGAAACAAAAAGTAAGCAATTCTTTTTGTACTCTGACGAATACGTGATAAAATTAATGTACACTTTGTTACATTCACTTAGTATTTAAAATGAGTAGTAACATAATGTAATAACAAAGGGATTTAGGGTCCCTTGACTCGTAACGTTTGTTCAGTATAGGTGTTTAATAAGCTTATGCGCAGCACAGACACAGTGCCAAAGCGACGGCAAAGTAGCGTTGTCCATTGCAATCCTTGCTAGCGTCTCGAAAACAGATTCGAATCCTTAGCATATAATGTTTATTGTACGAATTTGTATGAAAAAAAAGTAACATCACGTCTGTAATCCCAGAAGGAGTAGGCAGAGGTGTGTAGTTTACTCCCATGTTACACCAGTTAGGTTTACGTCCCATGGAATAGTTATGTAAATTTTCATTTAATACGACATTTTATGCTTCTTTAATATACAATATTACTTGCTATAGCGTAATCGAATTGTTATTTGCTATATCGATTTGTGCATAAAAAATCTACTAACGAAACAGAGCTATATATAAGATCTTCGAATGACGACCGTGTCTGGCTAAAAGGAGCGTAAGTCGCCCTCCTATCAGATGGTCTAACGATCTGAAGAAGACAGCGGGAAGCTGTTGACTCGAAATGCCCAGGACCGGAAGGAGTGGCGCCGATTAGGGGAGGTCTATGTCCACCAGTGAATATCGAGAGGCTGACTATGAATCATTTACTTTGTTATAAACATAAAAAAAAACAGTAACAAAGTTTAACTGCGTTTAGTGTATGGTACACGAAGACAACATTTTTCAGTATGAACAAGCAACGCACAATACAGATATGATATTTCACCAAAAAATATAGAACAAACAAGCCATTATATACCATAATGAGCCCGTTAATTACAAATGGGTGCAACTAATCGTGGAGCAGAATGAAATTAAAAGTTTGATTGTCATCGCATCACCGACTCACCGTGGAGAATCGAGCATTTCTCCAGAGCGTGGGAGTGACTATTGTAACCACTTGGAAAGTGATACTATACATACTTGCGCCCTTAGCTTTTTATAACATAATGCCTCCCGATTCGCATACGCCAATCAATTGGTAATGTAAAAGAAGGTTAGGCCATACATATAGTAGACACCTAAACGCATTTAATTGTACTATTTTTGCTTATAATAATCGTGTTAAAAAGCGCCACTAATTATGAAGACAAAAAAGGATTCGAAAGTGTCGTACTGAAATCTGCCGTACCAATTAATGCATTATTGAAAAGAGAGTTGGGAGAGTTTTTACCTCCAGTTTTTTTCTCTCGATCTGGCGCATTGATGCAGTGGACAAAACCGCTGAAAGTAATTATTTGGAATTGTGACTTTCGTTCACAAAAAAATTGTCCCAATATAACGTTAATTGCATACATGCCTTATATCTTGTCATGGATACATTTCGGATTTATTTTAGTTGTATTTAAAAACCGAAATGAACATCTTTCTCAAAAGAGACAATTGTGGTGAAGAACGCTGTTTTAATTTTCAGCAAAAACTGTTCTGCATATATTATGTAATGTATCAAACATTGGATTTGATACTGAATGTTCTACATTCTTAGTGATTCTTGATTTTATTCATGCGTAGATAAATTCGGCTGGTGTTTTTATCAAATTTATTGCCCAAAGGATTTGAATCCCTTTAGGGTAACCATAGGACGACTTTACTAAAATAAACCCATGCAAATAAGTCTTTTATATAGGAAATCCTACTCCCAAAAGAATCATTTGCCACCAATACTGAACGTGCCAAAGTAAAAAGCCTAACCCAATGAAGAGGGTAGAAGGGTAAAAGTTTATAAAAGGGTTTGATTTTTGATGACAAAACGATGTTTTGATGCTTTCGAATTCAAATAGTCTTTTCCTTATTAAAACGATCTGCAACATTTTTTCACCAAAAGTTCAGACTTACGACATTATTAAATAAAAATTACCATGCAGTCGCTAATGTTTTAAAATAAAAAATACTCCAGGGATTACATATTGTTTCCCCAGAGTTTAACTTATGTTTAGACAAAACTTCATAAAATCATTTTAGCTGTTTTGACGTACAAAAGTAATACAGATAAACATGTTTCTTTAACCTTTGTAATATTAATATAGTTTGCGATAAAATAATAATGTACAAAAGGTATAACTATGTTTAATGAGGAATTTTATGTTAATGATAAAGAATTTCGTCAGATAATTGCATTAGTCAAGTACAAAGAAGGCGAAGTAAGCAAAAACAAATATCAAACAATAATAAGTACAGTGATATCATCGAAGTTACAAAACATTCGTATTAAAACAAACACGGAATTCCTATGAGATATTAACCTTTGTTTTAAGGCGAGATTGCGGAGGAAACCAACATAACCTGCAACCATTGTTTTGTTTATCGAGTGATGCAAGCAAGATGTACTTTATTTGCGGCAAAACGTTAGAAAGCAAGGAAATGTATGTATGAAATAATAAGCGACATTTTTTTCCTGCTTGATAATCATGAATCAGAACGAAAATAAAGCACTTTTTGTACTTGTTACGTTTTATCATCCAAAGTACTCGAACCGGGTATTAGCTGGGATAAGAAACTCATTAAAAATATCCACAGAAAAATAAATGAATTTAAAATTCCTCCAAATTCAAATTGCCACCGAAAAAATAAACTTTGAAGAGAATTTTGAATAACAATCCAATTGTGTGCACGCTAATAAAAATTCTAACATTAATTTGAAAAATAACTCTTTTTAATTGTACTTCGCCAAACAATAAGTAACGCGGCAACACAATGTAAATACCTTTGCCTTTCGCGAAACAAAAAAATAATGGGAGAAAGAGTTTTTAAAAACAATGATCTGATGTAACCGTTATCCACACCTACTTATTTGGTGTTACGTAAGTCCAGGAGAATGATAGTGTGAGTAGTGATTCGGTAGTTGATAGTCGGTACTTTGTTACGAAATAAGTTATTGTCTCGAAAGCAGGTATCAACCTTTCGTTAGGGATATTTGCGCTTGATATTTGATTCGTTTTGAGCGCTTCATGTTATATTGTACAATTTTACTGTTGTAAACCGACAGAAGACAGAGATTTTTAGACTTATTTTAGATGCGACAATTTGTTTATTAATGCTTTCCGTTTTTTTTACTATCCATTAATATCTATGGTTCTATATTTTCGATTTTATAATTTTTAAGATTCTCATGTCTTAGGTATACCTTATTCGTGCCCATTTGTTCTAAAATAATGTATTAAACAAAATTTAACATAAAAGTTCGAGTGGAAATTTGGAAGACACATTAAAACTGAACTTCGTAAAATCTAAAATCAAAATTCAACACTTTAAAACGATTTATACTATTTATAGGGACGGATATTTAGAATTTTAAATTTCCATTTGGCAATACCTGACATAATATCTCGATGTAAAAGGAAGTAATGCAGTTTGCTCCCATCGCCCGGCACTAAACCAATTTGAACTTGCACTCCACCTACTTACGATCAACTGCACCTATTAAGGTACCTTGCCTACACGTAAGACGTAACTTTCGCACACTAGAGATCTCGGATACAATGACGACATAAGAGATCCAAGATTGTGCACACAATGGCACAGTAGCGAGCTCCCGAACCGTGAGACCAGCTCAGTTGCAATAATGATACTGCAATGGAGCGACATGGTGGACTTCTTCACGTGCGGTCAGTTTCATTTCCGAATTTATTAATTTTTATTCATATATTCCGCAGTGTTGTTGTGACTTGTGATTCGTGGATGTGATTACGTTAGTTTTGTTGCGTCGTGGCACCGTCGACACCTAATTCGCTCGTATCTTTGACCGTGTATCGTGCACCATTGACACGTTAGCTACTTCCGATCCTGTTATTGTGGGACACAGCGTTCTGTAGCATGTCCGAATTGGTCGGTGTCGTGTCGTTCCGCCAGCGGCGATGGCCTCGCGTGCGTTGTTTCCGCCTTACGGAGTTGGCTATTAGAAACGATGCATCACTGTTACTTTCAACGGCTCTTTTTTGCCAGTCGACATGGAGTTGAGTAACGATTAACCACGCAACGTGTCGACGCACGGTATCGCTGTCACGAGCTATCGGAACAATAATGTATTTATAGTAATCTAGTAAGTACGATACAATAATGGGAACATTTCACCAACATTCTGAGAACTAAGTGTGCTTTCAATGTGTCGTTTGATTTGATTAATTTAGTGTCATCGTCATTCTTATGTCTATGTTATGTGTGTTCGTGTGCGAGTCTTATTCGTACCTATATGGTTACAGTTTCAAAAGTTTTTTGAGTAAAACACAGAATGTTTTTCATTATTACGAGTAAAAGTTTTATCAATGAAAATTATTTTAAACGTGAACAGTAATTGTTGTTTCCATTTATATATATTTTTTCTTTTGTATCCCTTTACATATGTGTATTCGTAGGTTATTTGTATTGATCAAAGAGAATTTCCACCGAATACATAATATTTTTAGCTGTATTTCACAGTTATTTCTGTTCCGCGGAAAGGAACCTCTCGTTAACCATTGAAATCACTCCAGCGTTCAGTTCTCCGCTTTCATTTGCTCAATAAACAGAGACTGTAGATAAGTTTTTATAGTCCGCAGATGTGATGTCATTATTAGTTTTCGCCGTTTCAAGGTATCTTGCTACATTTTTTTTCCACTTCTACACTTAGTTATTTACAATTTCATTACAACTTAGTATGTTTTTGTCATGAACCTAGTTAGTAGTCATTAATCAGATATCACATTTCTATTGAACATTAATTGCTGATTGCCAAGAATATATGAAGCGTGAGATCCTTAAAGGTTTTTTCAATATAATTAAATTTACGCATTTACATTGACCAAGACTTACATTTGAACGTTTTAAACAGAAGTTTGAGACAACGTTAAATGTGTTGTTACCAATAAATATATTCCTACGCCAATTGTTGATGTACAAATTAGATAAGTCGACCTCGTAATGATCGGTTACTCCAAACCTAACTGCAATGTACCACGCGGTGCCAAATAAGGCTATTGAACGTCAATCGAGGCTACATATATAACCTTGATACGCTCAATTTGAAGACATGCGAAGTCATATTATGTTTTGTACAACGTGCTCAGCAAGTTGGTAACGATGTTGATACCAGTTTTTGGCTCCGGTCACGATACCATGACTCTATAAATTGGAGCCTTCTGCAAATATGCCACGATGATAATAGAATTTTAAATTATTAAAGTCATCCTGCAGTGATAGCCTAGTGCCTTAAATGTCAGTCTCTCACTCGAAGCGCGTCAGGTTCAAATCTTAACGCAAACCTCTTTATTAACTGTAACAGCTTAGGAATAAATCCTAAAAACTGACACACATTAGAATTAATCATAATATTCTCTAAGATATGGCAAGCCACGGCGTTGTTCCCTTTTCAATCTAGGAGCGGTCCTATGTCTAACACTGGACCGAAAAGGAGTTAATGGTGAATAACATCCCGAGCGTAATATAACTAACAGAAGTGAAATAAATATTTTATATAAATACAAAGAAAAACTCAAATCATGGCTATATAATTATATTTCGGTTTGTATAGAATGTATTGTTCTCCTATTGCTGTCTTACTATAAACTGTCGGTATATACGGTGTGAATTAATTTAGAAAATTGATGTACAGTCTTTTGATCTTGAAATAATGGATTTAGCTTGAAGAGCATTGAATATAATATTATCCTTATTGTTTTCGACGGACGATCATTCAAAATTCCGCACGCTACTTACATGTCACGCGGAATTAATATTTATATTGAGCGTAAGCATCATAAAATAACCGCGACCAATTGTTGTATATGCTTTTCAAAGTATTCGAATGCTCAAACTACAATACTGCCAGCCATTACCCGCATAACAACTGATCGTGAAGCTCACGAATTGCCATTACGTTTGACTTAAGATCCTATGAGGGTGATTGATGTTAGATCTTGGGTTAAGAGGGCATCCAGTGCTCTTCCAATTCCATCAATCCTGCGTTTCCCGTTTTAATTCTTTTCGGGTTCCACGAAGCTTCTTCGTGTTCGCAAAGCCCATTCTTGACCGAATTTATTTTGGGTCACAAATCTTCCGTTTCTCTCGAAATTCCCTATCC
>DWDT01003454.1:0-12288 GCA_018245595.1 Microceris scylla | reverse complement strand
GAGAATAAAGATATTTGACACTATTTGGTACTCTCTGCCTAGCCTGTAAGGGACCTAGCGTGATAGTATAATAATTATGACGGCTCATTAGCGGCTTATAATAGGTTGGATTTCCAGTAGGTTACATGCCTCAAGAAAATTTTTAAATAAAATCCATAAAATAACGCAGTCATTGCCAAATTTATTATCTGTTTAAGTATTTATTAACATTTTAATATTCTCGTTGTGTAATTTTTTTTTTTTAACCAGAAATACGATAACTACAAACATGAGAAAATCATACGACATTTAATGTGTAAACGTATAAAGTAATGTAATATATAAAGAACTAGCTGTACCCGGCGCGCGTTGCTACGCCAACATACAAATACATATATATACCAATTTTTATAATAATCGATACAGTAGTTTTTGAGTCAATCGATAACATACATACAAACATTCATTTTTATATATAAGATTATAGACTTCGAAGCTAATAATAACTATATTTATAAACAAGCGTTGCAAGACAGTTGCTAACTGTATAGGTAGTTATATTTAATAAGGGTTCTAACTCCCCACCCCTCCCAAACAGGGTGGTTAGGATTCTGAGTAAAGGACCCCCTTCTCCCCAAATCGATTTTGAGGTATTTTACGTAAGTTTCAATAGAAAATACACAACATATATAGATACATACATCAATTGTTTGAAATTCACAATTTTATAAGAATTGATAAAATTAATAATGTAGATTTATTAACAATAAATGTATGTATTCAATACTCAGCTTTATGCTTATGCGGGTAATCTTTTTGATAATAATGAATTAACTTAAAATATTTTAATTAAATTAATGCATTTTGACTAATCCAATACATCATAATTAATAAAACGTAACATCACGCCTGTAATCCCCGAAGCGATAGGCAGAGGAGTGTAGTACACCCCCACGTTTCACCAGTTACGTTTAAATCCTACAATGGAATAGGTGGTGAGCCTATTGCCATACGCCGGGCACATATACAGATTCCGAGTCACTACTCGAATTTCTAAATTAGAAAAATCCAGTAGTACCTATCCCGACCCGGGATTTGAACCCAGGACCTTCCGATCGGCAGTTGCGCTTGCAACCACTCTACACACGAGGCACTCAATTACATTACATCGTAATTAATTTAAGGAATTTTGATATTATACCCAAAAATATAATTCAATAAAACAATATTTACAAAATTCAATGGCATTAGATCCACTGGTCTATCACTGTTTTAACTAGAACACCATTAATTATGAAACGCTTAGGTAAATACCTACCTTCGAAAACTGTTAATGGTTTCCATAAACATTTCTCCGGCGTGCTTTTTTAAGAGTTATTCCGACGAAACAATATTTACCACACCCATTAGCGGTCACAAACCAATCATGATGACCAAGCTATCAATGACGATTAGATATGAATAAAGTTATTACGAGAATATTATTTACATTTTCTTGTTGATGATATAATAACATTGTTTTGTAATTGACAATTTCATATTTTGACCTATCCGTAGAAAAAAGTTGTATCTTAAAATATAAAAATGAATGTTTGTCTGTATGTCATCGATGAACTCAAAAACTACTGTACCGATTATTATGAAAATTGGTATAATATGTATTCGCATGTTGGCGTAGCAACGCGCGCCGGGTACAGGTAGTATGTATATAAACTAACGATTATGCAGAAGTAACTTTATTCTATGGATAGGTCGATTTATTATTATTCTATCATTACTCTAGATTCGTTATAGGATAGGCAGTGTGCATCGAGTGCCGAATTCCTCTACCCTCACAGAACTGGCGTGTTTCTTCTACATTTTCACTCTCTTTCTTCTTTCTCATTTCTTACAGCATCGCCCTCACTGTCACCACCATCGTGATCACGAATCTTTTTATCGATCCGACTTTGTGATCAAATGGCCGTGTGTGCAAACGCCCCAAGATATTCATTGTTTCCAGTTTTTTTTCCTAATTGTCTAGCTAATGCTGTTTACCCTAATGGCCGCCACAGCGTTACCGAGTTCGATAGTGAGACCGAGTGGCTCCGCCTGAGATTTGTTTCTACGTCTGTCATCTATGTCTATATATAGTCAATCCCCGGCGTGGAGATCGTAGGTAAAAACAACAGGCCAGGATGTCCGGCAGTGAACTAAAACAGGCTGATGATAATGATAAGTCTATTACAAACTACTTCAGACTTTAATGGTACATAACAAAAGTCTAGCACCCTAGACCACTAGGTACTGCTTGGCACATTTCGCACGTCTCAGACTCGTCTGTATTATGCAAATTCCCTCACGATGTATTCGTCACGGTTACAGCAAATGATATTTAATATTAAAAAACGAACGCTTTTTGAAAGTGAGAGGTGCATGCCTGGGATTCCAACCCGATACTGAACAAGTGGGAGGCTATAATTCAAACCACTAAGCCATTAGTTATCTAGTGTCAAATGTGAAACTAGGTCAGGTCAGGTCACGATAAAACACGTTAGGTCTTTAAGGATAGAGATCTCTGACAATCGGTGTTCTCTGCCTACCACGTGAGAGAATTAACGTAATATATGATAGTATGTACCACTAACATATTAGAGATAGGAATTACAAAGTAACGGTAGCAAAAGATAAAAATATATAATACCGTTTGAAGTGATAATGTTTGCTAATAAAAAAACCATTAGTCCGTGTTTATAAGGAATAAGGTGTTTTGATGTCTGTTTTATTCACACTGTGACTTGATTTAATCAATAGTGTTGTGTGATCTGTCTCTAAAAATGTGTCGTTATTTGGTAAGCAATGAAAATATATACAATACAATTAAAATAACCTAAATGTATATGTGTAGTATTAACTAGACTTGTTAGTGGATTAATTAATTAAATCAATAATTTATTAAGTAACAATCAGTCTAATTACAGTCCTCTGGCTATCCTTTCGGGGATTACAGGCGTGATGTTACGTTCTAAACTAATTAATGTATTTCTTTCAACTGTAAGTGAGCTTCAAATACGTAGAGTTACAAAGAATATTATTTTATGTAAGAAGACAGTATTAACAGTGAAGCACTTCGGGTCTAAGTGTTGGGATAATGTCGTTTTAATTTAATTTTTTTTTCATATTTCAGATATTATTATTACTCTTCGATTTTCATATTGACGTGGGATATTCAGAGAAGAAAGTTAAGGTAGTTTCACATATGTACATACATATGTATATAGGTACATATTTCTAGCAATTAATATGTATGGGCCATTTTGTTTGGTATTTAGTCCTAAAATATAAAATTTAATTTCACTTATCGTCAGGTTAAGTATATACCTAATATAATAATATTTCGACATCTCCACACACGGCCATTTGTTCTTAAAGTAAGCATGAAAAGAGGTTTTGTTATGGCGACGAGACGGCTGATAATTTACACGGAGCTTTGTATGTATGTCGGAGCATACGTCTATAAATCTTTCTTCTATGCTACTGATTGACTATATCATACTATGTGTCTGTCATTGAAAGTACAAACTTAGACAACTTTGTATAACTTTACTCGAATTTAATGAAATTGTAACACACTTACATTATTATAGTTTTAACTTTCTCCACTCTTGCTTTACACAAACTGTAACTATATCAAATCAAAGATAAAAAATATTTCTCTTTACGTATTAACGTAGGTATATAGGTAAACTATACTACGTTTTTATTCAGTTTCAGCCAAAAACCCCAGAAACCGATGCGTATTCCATCATAAGTAAAGCCAATGACGAATTGGAATTTAAAAACCCAAAATCACAACTACCCACACTGAGAGAAATCGTCTTCTTTAGGGTTGTAGAGAAACCGTACTATGGAAATCAGGTAATAATAATAATCAGCGTTCAACTTTCGTATTATTGTTGACTGTTCGACTAGTAGCATTGAACTAGCATATCCATTTGAGCTTTAATGTGGACAGTAGCACAATGTTCTTACTTAAACAATAACAGATTGGTCCTGGAAGCACCATTGTCTTTCACAGTTGACATTATATCGAAGGCGGACAACGGTGAGTTTATCCATGTACCTAAGTCGTGTTATCTCATAAAATTACCCAATTTAAACACTGAGTTGCCCATATCCCCTACCCTTCTATAAAAAGACGCGAATCTTCATAGAAAATTCATCACCCCGTATTTAACGTACAACAGGTGGCTTATAAGAATGTTCTTCTCAGTGCTCACGTCACAGAGAAACCTATTGTCCAAATTTCATATTGCTCACTTCAGTATATTAGATTCTGTGATGATGGATCATTCAATCGATGAGTATATTGTTAATTATACGACAATGTGGACTTCATCAGCTCCTGCGACATTCCTTCAATCTGGATTTTCGTCAGCGTGGTGATCTAATGTTGATCTATGTTACAGAAACCCTCCGATTGGAATGGAGTGTCCACAAATTTCACCAATGGTCACGGCAATCCGTTCCTACTTTGGGACGAATCGCACGAAGTAAGTTTACAGTTCATATTAGGTATCATCATCATCAGCGTACTGCTGGAAATTTGACCTCCCCAATATGCGAAATAAATAATAGGTATTCAGGGTTAATAATATTAAGAACAGTCAATGCGGACCATGTAATAATTGACAATAGTATTAAGGCCATCACAGCTTTTATTACATAAATATAAAACACTTATTTAATTACATTTTAGGACGAGATAGCAACACAACTTGCAGCTGATGATGAAGCCATTCGGGTTCCTGAATATGAGTACGCTGAGGACGGAGAAGGCGAGGATAATGGTGAAAATACTGTCGAGAATGGAGAATATAATATTGTTGACGACGTAAGTCATGTCAGATATTATCACAGGACTTTATCGGTTTTTCGGAGTAGTCATTAATACTGCATAATAAGAAAGTAATAATAATAATAATAAATGAAAATAGATTGCTTTCCGGTAGAAACATTTGCGGTAATTGTTGCCACAGACCAAATCTCGGTATAAATTTATGTGTTCCTAAAGGTAAAAAAAAACTTTTCACATCAAATATAAAAAGTTCAATTCTATTAAGTTATAAATTTGCTTTTTTTTCAGGAACCAAACCCAGCTGAAGGCGATTACGGTGGAGACCCACATTATTATTATTATTCAGACGAGGTAAATATAATAATATAATTACATAGAAATAAATAAGACATTAGAAAACAACTTTATAATATAATAACAATAAACTTAGTGGTTTTTAAGATATCTATAAAAATATATATTTTTAGGAAAACGAATCCACTACGACAACGGAGACACCAAAAATGAAAAATAAAAAAGGCCTTCACAATTCGGTATGAAAAATCTATATAATATGTATTAAATTTTATTAGCGGTGGTTCTGATGGGGTTAACAGTCAGAAAGTAACTAGGGATCTCTCTCTGATGACGTAATAGCTAGGTACTAATGCGTGGAAAACGAGAGCGGTAGGCATTGGAAGGGGGAGTCAGAGGGCGGGTGGGGGAGAAGAGGGAGGAGAGTATTCAAGTGTCAAGTTAATTTCTATGGAGTACCACAGATTATACGTAGTTCTATATAGCATACGTTTCATACTTTAAATATAAAAATTTGTAAGATAAAACTTGAGTAACCTCTATTGACATTTCATTATTTTACAGGCGAAAAGTGCAAGAGATGAACTCTTCAATAAAACTAAACTTAAATACGAGAAGGGAAACACACGTCATAAGGTACATAAATATATAAATGATTATTAATAAAATATCAGTAAATAATAAAGCCAATACGATTGTTTAGATTAGGAACTTTTACTTTTCTTTTATATTTGTACAACGTCATTTATGTTTGAAATTAAATCTAAAATGTGAACTTATAAGCCGTATTATTAAGTCTGAGGTTAAAAATTATAACAATATTAAATCAGTGACATCTTTCCATAACTCCAATACTTTGTGATCTCCTGATGTAAACAGCGCCATCTTGCGTTTATACCGTTACATAGATCTTGTTATTTTTCGCGCGTATTTCATAAAGGTGTTGGGTAATGTATTAAAACAATAATTAATTACTGAACTACCATACAATATTACTACCAGTATAGTTGTTCTACACAAAACCAATGGAAAATAAATTTACGCATCTTGTCTTTATACTCCTAAACTAAGAAATGTATTTTTTACAAGTTTCCTAGATTGATCTCTATTTTACCATTAAAATGTAATAAATATATTGTTCGAGCCCATCTTACAGGAACTTGCTAGAAGTGGAAAAAGAAAGAGAGAAATTGTTAACGAGGTAAGTTCCATTTTTTAAATATATTAGTTTTGTGATCTTTGTTGCTGATAGACATTTATAGCTCATGTTTGTTACCTGTTAATTCTTGTCTACTTGTTGTAATTGGTACCAATGGTGCTCTTCTAACTTTGAGATTATTATTCTTGAGGATTAATCTGAGAAACCTTCCGTGCTGCCTGACTTCCACACTATTCTAACCAGTACCTAACAATACAAGCATTGTCACAAAGTCGTAATGACAACTACGGCAATGATTTTCTGAATTTGAAGGGACTTTGTCCCAAGAAAGAGAGATTTCCTTGCAATAACAGGTTAGGATAAAGAGAAGTAAGGATGATGGATTTTAAGAATTCAATCTCCTTCTTCGCAGCATTACGCTAAACCAAAAATCCTTTGAATATAATCCCGAGATATTACGTCAAAATCCTTTCGTTTTCCAGAACATAGCGCCAGCACCTACTCTACCACCGTTGAAATACGATCAGTTACCGGAGTTATTTAAAATACTGTTCAATAACCGAAACGAGGTAATATGACAACAAAATAATAATATTATGTTGTAACACCACCCACGGCATACGCAAATTACATAGCCTTTTTACTGTACTGACCAAACAATTGATAAACTACATGCATATATACATTTCTAAACACAGGTTTATCTAGATAATTTTACATCAATCCACATAACCTTTGTTCTGTTGTATGAATTACTGTGTATGGACAACTTTACTGAAGTTAAATTGTGCGTACACAGAAGTGAAAATAAGTATACAAAACGAGTACACAGAACAATTGTACTTTGTATTTGGGCGACATCATCACACAAATACAGATCTTTCTTGAGCATTTGAACACAACTCCCAGCTCAACAACCTAATTCACTAATTATTCGACTAGCGAACGGATTGGGCTTTGTGCTGATAAATGGTCAAATTTGAATTCCTTTCCTATCTTGTCTCCGTACAGGCCTCTCCCACAATCTCTGCTGATGGAAACAGAAGTCCACATAGTAGAGCAGGAGATATTATTAATAACACAATCTCATTTTTTCCACCTCCTAACGGCCAAAACATGAAAAGCAACTACGCGCCAAAAACCTATGGGTTTAGTTTGAGAGGAGACAACGGATTTACTTGGAATGTAAGTTAAATAGATTGCTAAGCTTATTAATAACATTGCATACAAACGCTAATACATGAAAATCAAAGTCTAATTAGCATGAAATGTTATAATATATTATGTAGGTACTTTAGTTAAATCCCTTTTTTGTAAATATATCCCTAATGTGTCTTTATAAGTTAACTTGTCTTTATCACAGAACTTGCTTTTATCCGTCTATCTTTGAGTCTCCCATTAGGTTTAATTAAAAAGGATTTGTAACATCTACATATTTGTATGCAATTGACAGCTAAAATCATTAAATTGGAAATTACTGTAACCTATTAACTACAGTATAACCATTCTATAAATAACATTTTAACACTAAATTTTAAACAGGATTTAGTAGAACGCTCACAAAATGTTGAATACAAATCAAATAACCAAACAGCAGATATATCTGTAAATTCGAATATACCAACACCTGTAGAATCTCTGAAACAGCATTTTGAAAAGGATACGAAAAGTAAAAAAGGTAAAGAACACACCATAACGGATCAAGAAGACGCTAACAAAGATAAAGATGTATCTTTGCGACATGATACCTTTAAAGAAATACACACAGCGAAAGATGTTAATAAAACGGTAACTGAAAATATAAAACAAGATGAAAATGAGCATAAGAAAGAAGAAATCTCTGTAGGAGGTGTAGAAACTATTCAAGAAAAAGCACTAGTAGAAGAAGCATCAAACCCTGCAACGAAGCATTCTAAGGATAAAATACCAGTAGTGAAAAAAATTAATACAGAAACCAATAACGATGTCAAGAATCAAATGGAAGAATTGTTTGCCAAATTCTTGCCCACAATGCCAAAAATGGCAAATGCAAAATATATGTCAGAAACGTACGGTATGAAACTTGTCAATGGAGAAGGAAGTACTTGGAATGTAAGTAGGAGAATTTATAATATGTATAAAAAGAAATTCATATTTTATTTCAAAGATTTTATTGCCAAAACTATGCTAGCTACAGTGGCTTCATTTTTCCAACGCTCCAAAGAGTAAAAGAGATAAATTTACGATCTATTCACCAAAAATATAATAGTAAAAGTAATAAAGTGAGGAAAATCGTACCATCGAGTTTATTATGAAGTGGCTGCTAACACATTTATTACTGCTGCATACCAGCAACATCTGTGTAATCAGTGATTTTGGATTCCAATACCTACACACATCTGATTAGGGAGTCAGATATGTATAGCTATTTATGTGAGAGCTGATAATAGATAATAGTCTCATGTTATCGACAGGCCAATATTTATTTCGTTACAGAATCTCGGTAAATCCACTCTGGGAAGCAGCAATGAAATTATTTTCAATAATCCGAAGCCTCGCTTGGACAACCAAACGAAGAACTTCGAACCCAAAGAAGTAAAAATACTACCAAATGCGGTAAAAGATAACCATGAAATTGAGAATAAAGTAGATAAAGGAATGGACGGAGATAAAAAAGTAAACAAAGAGGATTCTATTTTAGGAATTTTATATAACGATGAAAATTACGTTGAAGATAAAGTATATAACATAAATCCCAGAAGTTATAAAGTGCCCGTTGGTGACGAAAATTCCTCACCTGTAAGTAAAAATTCAATTGAGTAATGAAATTCCAGTTTCGACTTTTTATCTCTAAACGTAACTTCTTTGTTAAAGCAAGATTAAAATGTTCAAATCGATGAGAGATAAAATCAGAGAACAGCCTCTCAGCACATTATGAACAATTTCGGCAATATTACTGGCCCATATGTCTTATTGTATTATATTTCTTTTTCAAATTTCAGAACATCCTATCTTCACCAAAATCATCTAAATTAATAGACGAAGCAGCACAAAAAGATTTCAATTCTAAACCAAATATAAATAAAGAAACAGTTCAGAACAATAATTTCACCATTATTGTTGATGATAACTTGCAAGAAAAAATTGAAAAATCTTTTGAAAGCTTAATGAATCAGATGTCAGAACCAGACCAAATGCAAAAAGAAATTAACACTAGCAAAGGCTTTATACAAAACGTAAATACGAGTGTGAATGAAAGTATAGGGCTTGGAAAGAGTACTAAAATGAACCGAAACAAATCAAACAGAGCTGAAGGTACATACGGCATGCATCTTACTGGTGAGCGTGGTGTGGTTTGGAATGTAAGTAAATAATATGCATCTGATCGTAAAATATCCACTACCGATGATGCTAAGCAAAGAACAACAAAATATACATAACTCTTAATGACTGCAGAATAAAATTAAACTAATATAACGCCGAAAAAATTTTACATTTAAACACATGATTGATGAGAAAAATATGGGTTTACGCTCTCCATAGTTAGCTTTCTTAGTTTGTGTGTATCTTAAGTTGTGATATTCAGATAGCATAATCACTTCATATATTTTTAACATATTATAAACATTGCAGAGAGTAACAGTTATTAAATTAATTGCATATTTCTGTCAACAAACCTAATGTAATTTTTAAAACTTACTAATTGCGTGAATTATGCTTATTTCTTAATCTAGATCTATCTTAATTTAACTATAAATCCATTTAATTAGATATTTGTTTAAGAAATTAAGTTATTTTTTGTTGTTATGTCGTGACAACGCTAATATAAAACTTATTATCACCTGCATATGAAGTTGCGTCATATAATTTAATTATCTGATCTTTATCATTTTTCAGAATTTGGCACCAAATCATTATGAATATCATGTCGGTGATCACCATACAGACGGTGAAAGTGAGGTAAAATGTTATATTTATTCCCGCGGTACTTAGTTTAACATAAGCTATAAATATTTAAAACGAGCTAATATAAGCGTCGTAAAAATGGATGCTTTTTTGCATCAGAATATGAGATTAACAGACTTTTTTAATTTCATCAAATCATAACATCGTAGAGATTTACTGTTTTAAAATTTATTTTAGGGTGTTAATAGTGAAAGTAATATAGCGACTACAGTTGCAACAGAAGTTAGCAAAGACGCTACCGAAATATCCACCGAAAAAGACAAACATTACGACTCTACCAAAACAACGCTTGGGAGTGTTACACTAAGTACTACAAAAGACAAACCTATTGTAGACACTACAGTCACAGCAAAGCCAGCTGAAACTACCACACTTGTAACGAATATAATGAGCAATGCTACAAACGTCCCCAATGTAGAAGATACGAAACCTACAAACTCAAATCTAAATAATAATAACAAAACAACCACTCAGATATCAGATCAATCGACTACTACAAAACCTATAGCAGATACTACTAAAACACCTAGCGATGACGGTATTTCAACAGAAAATATTATTGCAACAACTGACTCAATCCAGGAAACTACATTAAAACCTTCTGATGGAGATGTTAATTCAGTATCTACAGAAACATCTTCATCAGAATCTGGCGTTGGAAGTAGTAATTCGACAACAGGCGCCAACACAACAATTATGGAACCAACAACAACAACAATAGCACCGCCGTTAAATAACGAAACCAAACCATCGTTTAATATGAGCGATTTGTTGCAAAGCGTAAGTTCAATTAACACTGTTTATAATAATGTTTTTTTATAATAAGTGATAGCCTTGTAAATTAAAATTCTTCGTTGCACTCAAGAAGTCAACAAATTGTATCACTGATGTCACATATTTTACATTAGTAAGATACGTGCATTTTTAAGATTAAATATCACTATAGCAATGATGAGAAACCTCGATAATTCTTCAAAGTTCTCCATAATGCTTTTAAAGTATGTCAAATCGAGAGATAAAAGTAGATCTGTGTTTTTACTAATACTAAAATACGTATAACTGGGTTAAATCAGAAGATACGTACCAGGATTTCAATTACAAACTTCCGAAACGTAATACAGAAATCTACACAGCAAGGCAATCACTACTTTTACTTCCCAATCGATATTATTTAATTCGAAACTTATATTTTATGTTCACAGCCGGAGTTCTATCAATGGCTAGCGGATTGGACATTACCGTACATGGAAGTCATGAACGAGGTAAGAAAAGTTGTCTAGAAACGGTATAATCTGAAATACTGAGAATAGCACTGATATACAATGAAATACGGGCTAAAATTCCTATTTCTCCCAGTAACAAGAAGGGACTTTTTAGTGTGAGAGTTAGTAAAAAGAGACCATTAGTAAAAATATAAAAATTTATATAACTAAAGTAATATGGCGTTGGCTTAAAATTTAAATAAACAATTAACTTGAGATCAATAGACAGCTAAATAATATCTTACTTTGTTTCAGACAATTCAAAGTCTCGTTAAAGAAGAAGTCGCCAAGCAGCTAGCGGAATTAGAAGCTAAAAGAAACACCACCGATAGTAACAAAAACGATGAAGCCGACTCTAATAAATTTACAATCAAACCAGACTTCAATTATCTGACAACAAAAAAACCCGAAAAAGATGAAACTTATGAAATGGTCAATAAAGACAAAAATACCACGTCAATCAAAGTAGAGGCTCAGACAATTTATGGTAACTCACTAAACAACGGACAAGTTACAAATATATTCGTTTTCTACCCAAACAAGACAAATGAAAATATAAAGGCAATAGTCAGTGATGTCAATAAAGAAATAATGAACATTGGAAGCAACATAACCTCCCCTGAAATAAGTAAACCACATGAGAATGACCATAATATAGATAACATAAATATTACCACTTCATATGTAACAGAGGCTGTACCTGAGTCTTCGACATCAGACACGAAAAATAAAGACATAACTGAAAATAACGATGGAACCACTACTGGCTCTAGTGCTACACAGTCCAATTTACAAACAGAAATTAATTTTAG
>DWDT01003453.1:0-12288 GCA_018245595.1 Microceris scylla | reverse complement strand
TTATCCAAATGAATAAGTTATAAGGTTCTTTGTATTAAAAACACATTTATGTTTTCTTAATTGATTTCTAAATAAAAAAATCCACGTGGACGTAGTCGCGGGCACAGCTAATATATAATAATAGTCATATCTTGTAACAACCTACACATGCCCCTCAGAAACTACATGCACATAACTAAGTATATCCTGTTTATGGTGACCACACAATTGATAAATTTTCATGTAAAAAAACTAGTTGTATCCACAACTTCTTTCATGTGGGTTTATTGCATTCTATGGGTGCTAATTTTTTGTAGGGAACCTTAAACCTTATTCTGAAATAAAAATAGACTAGGTTAATTCTCATAACACCAGCTATCTGCCTTTGACTAGACCATACACTGTTATGTAGATAATATAATATCTACCCAGACAAAAAGAAAACACTAATGCTTATCAAGTATAATATATTATTTGTCCTATAACTTGTAGTCTCCATTTCAACAGTTAAATTCTCTAACCATAGGTCTAACTTATAAGATTACTTTAACATGTTACTCTTAGACTGTATAGAAAAGAGTTTAGGTCTTTTGGCAATTTATAATTGTATAGAAAGTTTAGTGACCAGTTATCAATCAACATTACCAATTGGACATTGTGCAACTGTACTTATATAAAAGATGTTAGGTTATTATACCATTTGCTCATTTGCCCCCTAGTCTATAAAAAAAAAAATAATTATGTTATTATATAATATTAAAATGTTATTATATAATATGTCTAACAGACAGTTGTTCATCTTATAGGTTATTTTATTCATTACTGAGATGGTAACCTGGATATTGTTTGCAGTAGATAAACTGCACAGTGACATGTGTAATAGTAGGGGCATTAAAAAAATATCTTTGTATTACATAGGTTGTGGTCGGTGTCCCTGCCATTTACCTTGCATATGTCAAGGAAATTATTCCAGATACTATTGGAGTAGCTGCACAGAACTGCTGGAAAGTGCCCAAAGGAGCATTTACAGGTAATTGTAAACTGTTATTTATACAACATCATGTGAAGTTTCAGTGAATGGTTGAAATTAATATTTCTCTTATAAAATTTTACATAATACAAGAATATTGTATTTTAAAGAAAGTATAGGTCAGACATTCTTCAAAATATTTTCTTTTACTTATAAGTCAAATCTTAAATTGACCCACTACTTTGATCATACCTATTTTGCACTTCTGATCATATTTATGTTGCATTCTTAAATGTTTCTAAGTGTGTATACAAATTATTATATATCACTGGCTTAATTCATTTATGTTTTTTGGGATTATTTGTGTAGTTTACGACCATTTCTGAATAGCTCCTGCCTTGTTTAGGCGATCTTTGGCTAGTTCTCTTCCATTGCAGTCTCTGAAGCGATCTTGCTGCAATAGATAGGAGAATATGCAAAAGAACATCATACAGCTGTGAAACGAGTTGGGTCTCACATTTGGGAGTTAAACTTGTATACATATATATTATATAGTTCACCTTTTATAACAAAGAAAATGAGATTGGAAATAATTCAATACTTTCCTCTGACTTGTATTTTTTTTGTCTATGATATCTATACATATGCCAAATTGATGACATTGATGTGTATAGAATAGACATCTTATAATGAAATAAGTTATTGAATTGAAATACATTTTATGTTTTATCATAATTATGTGCTTATGCTAATTGTTTTATTGATTCTTCAAATGGTCCTGCAATCTAAAAAAATTTTGTTACCCTCGTGTAATTGATTATTCACACATTTTGAATTGCTAAATGGGCATAAAAAACCCCCCCTTGTTTTTGTCACCTTCAGGTGGGTCAGATTTATTCAGAATTTCTTGGAAGTTGTTTCTGTATGTAAATTGAAAAAATCCCACTGGAATATATTGTATTTTTGAGGCTTGTACTTGTACTTATTTATACATTTAATTTTTATTTAGGTGAAATCTCTCCGGCAATGATCAAGGATGTTGGAGCAAACTGGGTGATTCTTGGCCACTCTGAAAGAAGGACCATATTTGGAGAAAAAGATGATATTATTGCTGAAAAGGTAGTAGTTTATTGTTCTGCATATCTTAAAGCATTTTTGATTGCATTATTCACTGGTCATCTTTCTGACATATCCGAGTACTGCAAATACACTTCTTTTGTTGCTAGAAACCCTATTCTAGCAACAAAAGAAGTATTTTGTGTCGTTTAATGTTTCCTTCCATGTTTAAAATGGATATAACCAATGGTTGCTAGTCGTTGATCCAATTTGTCTAGCTTCTACTGTGACTGATTAGGTTCAGTTGAGAACCTGTCCAGCTCATTGGCATGTATGTCTGTAGTATATTAAACACAACATATTGAGGACATCGAGACGTTTTTCAGGTGGCTCATGCTCTTGAGTCGGGATTGAAGGTGATTGCGTGTATTGGAGAGACCCTTGAAGAGAGGGAGTCTGGCAAAACTGAAGAAGTTGTATTCAGGCAGACGAAAGCGTTGGTACCCGCGATTGGTAACAACTGGGCTAATGTTGTCCTTGCCTATGAACCTGTGTGGGCGATTGGTACTGGCAAGACTGCTACTCCACAACAGGTAATCCATTATAAATTTTTTGCTTAAATTAATTCAGTTCGAAGACTCCATAAAATATAACATCACATCTGTAATCCCCAAAAAGTCTATGTTTCATATCCTGAGACTATAAAAAAAACAATGGGCTCACCAGATATTTGCTTTAGAAGTTGTTACAAAAGGCAAGATAATAATTTTTAGTATAGGGTAGTAATATGGTATCACAAGATATTTTAAAAGATGGGGGATTAAAATAACAAAGAATATTGAACACAATGTATTATATTATAACACAATTTATTATGGCAATATGTTGTATGTACACAAAGGCAACTTTTATAGTGTGATATTACTGTGAACATAATTTTTACAGAGTAGTTGACTTATATTATGTGAATTTTTCAAAGTGTGATAATCTTTCATAGATAGAGAATCAGCATTATAAAAGATGAAAGTGAAAAGGCAATCCAGTGATGAATAGAGCCATGAATGTGATTGCAGCTCTCAATATTCTTAAACTTTTGCTTATCACTAAAAAAATATTAGAAATTAAGTCATTATAATGCTGTAATTTAAGTTTTCAACCTAATTTGTAAATTATCTTTTTACTTTACTAAAAACCAACTGTAGATTTCAGACGATACTTATTTTTATTTAAATTGTCATAATTGTTATTTCTTACTGATATATTTTAATATTGCAATACAAGTAATAAGATTATGCAATTAAATAAAGAAACGTGATTGTTTTTTAACCTTGTCGTTGCAAAAGAAGGTCACATTTATTTTAATACTCTTTACATCTTATCTGTATATGAAAACAAGTTGAATTATCATATGTTTACATTTATCGGTTTGCAATTTTAATTGGAGATAACCTACAACAATATGCTTACCTATGATCTTAATTTAGCATTACATTTTCTCATACTTTGCTTGCTCATACTTTGTAGAAAGATAATGTATATGTATATTTTTTTATATGTAAAGCATACTGCAGATGACACTCTAGAATCATAAATAGTGACCAGACTAGGCCAATCTCAAATGACTGTTTATTTTCAAGCTTGAGATTTAATTACAATATCTGATTCTATGGTTCTAATCAAGTTCATTTGCATATATCTTGTTATTTTCAAAGTCCCAGGTATAATACATATTATACATATTATATTATACATATAATACATATTTATATTTAACATTAAGTATAATATTGGTTGTTATGTTTGAATTATATTGAAAATTGTCTATTTTAATGTGATATTCCAAATGTACAGGTAGATTAGCAAAATGATGCATCATGAGTATTCATGTGAATGCTGATTTTTCATTTCATGTTCTATCAGTCCAGTCTTATCGACTTATTTAAATAATTTTTTTAAGGAGATCATTTCCTATCTCAAAAGTTTGCCTGTGGTAGGTACCACTTATGAATGTTTATTAAATATTACATTGTATGAACACTACATTGTTATAATCTAATTTTATCTCAAAGGCCAAAGGTGTAGATGTCAGGCGTGTATGAAGGACAATTTTTGAAAGGCACTTTTGTAATGACATAATCATTTGTAATAACAAGTTATGTGATATACAATATATATATTTTTAATCAGTTCTTCCAGTTTTGCACGTAAACTATATTTGAATAAATATTACATTTTAAGATATGACATGTTGACTTAAAGAATGAAATGTATTTTATACTTTATTTAATGTCGCTTTTTGAAACAATGCTAAGTATTGTTTCAAAACTTTGTTTAAAAAATATGTATTTGGGTTGAGAGCTGAAAATATTAGATAAAATAAATCTAAATGTCTCAATAACAAAAATGTTTAAAGTACCCAACATATATTTTTCCATCACAGCCATGCAGTCATTGCAGTCAATGATCAGATATAAAAAAAAACCCAGTGCACATCAGTTATAAATATCTGTGCCATTTTTGAGTTATGATTAGGTGTTGTTTAATATTGTACTTCTGTTATGGCACTATTCCAGGCAGCTTTGAAGGATTAGGTACCAGGGTCAAGCTAATACAAAATCAAGTGAGCTGATCAGAATGTCCTTATTACAGAATTTTTTATTTTTGGATTGTCTAATTTAGATTTTCTAGTAGAAATTTTTAGTAGTGGTCTGGAGTCACGATTTGTGTCCGGTGTATGGTACTGGCTGACCTATGAAATAACTGGTGAAATGCCTTGAGGGATTACAGGCGTGATGTTACGTTGTTTTATGTTTTGCTTAATATGCACTATGCAACAAATTTATTTTCAGGCTCAAGATGTGCATGCATCCCTTCGCAACTGGCTGTCGACCAATGTGTCGCCTGATGTAGCTGGGGCCGTCCGCATCCAGTACGGAGGATCAGTGACTGGAGCCACTGCCAAGGAGCTTGCTGCCTGCCCTGACATTGATGGATTTCTCGTAGGCGGTGCCAGCCTTAAGCCAGAATTTGTAGACATCGTCAATGCTACTCAGTAAATTTGTAACTCTACTATGCGAGCGATACATCTAATTGAAAATATATGACAGACTTGTTTAGACAGATGGTTATGTTAATTTAATGGGAAACGCAATTGAAATACGCTTTAACATACATATGAGCAAAAGATTTTACTTGATTACTTTTCTCAGCAGATGTTATATGAAATAATTTATATTGTATTTAATTTCGGGTTGGGTTTTAGTACAGTTCAAGTTGATATAATGCTAATGCAGTTCCTCTGTGATCACGTAATAGAATGGTTCTCCCAATAGTAAATCGCAATTATTGTCATTAAAAAAATTAATGTGTACATGTAATCACTATTCATTTACATAATCTTAGCGGTGGATTGAAAATGTTTACTAGACAAAGTATTGGGACAATCATACAAGCCAATTCATTATAAAATGTTTTGTGCCATTCATTGTATTAAGAGAGTTTTTAGAGAAACTTTTTCATAATGCATCTTCCAGTTTGGCTAATTTAAACAATAACCTCAGGGCAATCAATAGTACAATCTGTCAGTCATAATTATGTAGAAGATAGTATAGTCAGTATACAATGATTTCAATAACCAACATCTGGGCATAAAGCCGGAAGTATCCATTTCAAATATCAGTCAAAAGAGAAATTCATACAGCATAGTTTCTAAGCTCAATTGATGAGTAATTTCTTTGAGACCAAAAATGTATATGGCAACTGTTTATGACTATGTAAATAAAATGTCTGATTTATCAGACAATTGCGATATTTGTCATGAGTATTGAATTTACTTTTGACATATGTTTTTTCGCGAAAACAACGGCAGTATACGACCAGCATACAACATAGTAGACTGTTTCAACTTCATTACAATTCACAGGCCTTCTGTTCAGACAGTCGCTCACATAGTATAGTTTATCATTTCATTTTGGTATTCAAATTCGGTCGCGCACTATCGAGGTTGAGCGGGTGCTGCGCGCTTCATATTATAAAATTAAGTTTAGTGTGATTGGAGATATTGTTAAAATGTAAGCGAAACTTTTTTCCCCATATATTATTTGTATGCTTATTACTTTATTTTTCTCTATGTGTTACTAGTGTTGTATGTGAAGATTGCTGGTTTTACAATCTGTATATTTATTTGCTGTAAGTTATTAAAGTCAATAAAGCGCTGTAAATGTTAATTTGTTTTATTGAATTATTGTTGTTACCCGAGAGAAGATTTTATTTTGAAAATATCTAAACAATGAAGTCTGTACCAAATTCAGGCAATATTGCATTACATTTGTGGTAGTACTTGATTAATTCTTTAGTTTATATCATTCTGTATAGTGTGTGTCTGTGTTTGTGCCTGTGTCTGTGTGCATAATTGTTAATGGCAGAGGGGATACTGGGTATTTCCATAATTAAAAATCGACAACTCATTTATAGTCACAAGATGGTTGTAAGTCATATTTCAGTACTCCTGTGCATTGTTTTTTTCTGGCGACTAGGTGGGCCTTCAGGACTTAATTTGTTGATTGTCTGTTAGCGAAATTATGTGTCATTAAGAAGTTATTTTGACTAATAAAAATAAGTAATCACAAAAATGTGTTATTCCATTACGAAAATTAACAAGCTATACCCTACGAACTTCTACTGAGAGGACAATTTTTTTCTCACACTAGAGTATTTCAAATAATGACTGTTTACGAACTTATATATATTGAAGCAGATTATTATTTTCTATAAAGGGAACTATCAGTTTGCAAAATATCAAACAATTGACAACCCTGAAATATGTTCAATATCTATTCTTGCTGCTTACCTTAGGTAACGAATGTAAATTATCCTACGAATTGTGAATAAAACATATAGACCATTTTTTACTTGTTTTTCAATGTTCTTATATAAACGAACTCATGAATGAATCATGTTTCTCCTGTATCCTGTTGACGTCATACATTCGCACAAACAGTATGCCAATGAAGTACCTAGCTGATAACTTGAAATTCATAGGCATTCAGACGTGCACTCTGCAAACTAGATTACACTTAGAATTTGGGGCTAAACACGTTCTGGTCACAGTTCCATTGAATTGGCGACACATGAACTAAAAATCAGCAAATCTTAGAATTTAAATTTCATAGCGTCACCTATCGTCGTAAGCAACGACAATATATGGAATAATGTTTTTGATAATATCCTGTTCAGCAGGGATTATTCTGAAATAGACGGTGGGTAAATAAATTGACATCTCGACTGTTCTAACACCTGAATAATGTTACCGAATCTCTAAGCAGGTTCAAATTTGTTTGTTGCTGACAGATACCTCTGTTCTTGGTAAGTAATAAAAAATGCTGGTCATTCAATAAAAACACGTAGAGAAAATTCGTGATAAAGATAAGTATATATTTTTCAATAAGTAGGACTTGCGTTTCTGAAGATACGATTTCTTCACATTACTCTTCAGATGTGTAACTATTATAACAAATTCCTCTATAATTAAAACAATTAACTTATATTTCAGTTGAGGAAAAAACGAACTGACATTTTTTCTTTGAAAGCTCCGCTTTGATGTTTATTTGAATATTGCCGCCGAGCTTTCATCCCTCTCCCTTAGCTCCGTAGATGACCGACGTCATAGGGTATATTTCATTTTACGCAATGCTAAAAATATTATTAATAGATTTCATATATTTTTAAGCAGATAAGAATAGATTTTCGTTAAGTAATAATTAAGATTTATAATAACATTTTTCAAATTAAAAATTCAATGCGTTAATCGAACAAGATTGGGATGCTTTGAACGATTATTGATATTAATATTATTTCAGTTCACTTCAACAAACTTGCGCAGTACGAAGCGTAGTTACAAGCGGACGTTTCTAGAGGCCAGACTTTAACTAGGTATTTATTGATCCCAAAGCTCTGAAACTTAGCGCAATCGTCACTAGTCTACCAAGCATACGCATCAGTTATTTTCTCCATGAATACTTAATAATTTATCTGTTTCCAGTGCAAACTTTTTGATTTTTTAACTAAAAACGAGAATAGAGTTGATTGATGGGACTATACACTAACTATACATACTTTTAGTATCGGGGAAGTGCAATTTTATGTAATTTTGTCTACCACAGTCTGATCCTGTGAGCTTTACGGGAAGTACGTCTGCGTTAAAACCTACGCGAAGTGGTGGTCATAAGTGTTAAAATCAATGTGAAAAGTTTATTGAATATGGCTATTAATTTTGGAGGTATCATCGGTTTGACTTATATGCCTTATTATCCAGGACCATGTCCTGTGGTTTTCTATCCGGAACCGCCAGAAGTTCCGGTCCAAACTAACGATTGGGTAATGGATTCGGGAGCAACGAGCCACTGTACGAACACCAAATACTGGCTACAAGACGTGAAGCCGGTACCCCCCAAGTTGGTGACGTTCGCGAACGGAGAGTCCACGGTCGCTAACATGGCAGGAACTGCAGATACAAATGGTAATGGGTTCAAGATCGATGAAGTGTTGTATCTTCCTGGTACGAAGTTCAATCTTATAAGCGTGGGCTGTTTGACCGATCAAAATCATGCAATTGTCTTTCATAGATCCGGTTGCGAGGTTTACGATGAGTCGGGATTTAAGGTCGAGGGTAACATTAGGGCAAGAGGTGAACGAGCGGAAAATGGCCACTACAAACTGTTCCCGGGCAGACCTGTACCCTTACATAATTCTCTATGGCACCAAAGACTGGGGCACATTGATATGAGTGATCTGTTATTACTTCAAAACGGAATGGCAACGGGCATAAGGATCATTAATGAGACGGATGAAATAATGTGCCCAATTCGTTGCTTCGATATTTATGAGCGCAATGGCGGGCCCCTGAATGAGCCTGCGTACGATTTGATGCTCCAACCACGGGCTACGAGATTGTTACAAATCGTATATTTTTTCTGGTCTGGTCCATACTATGCCAGCTCATTGGATGGACACAGGTATTACGTAATATTCATTGATGATTATAGCAGAAAATCATTCGTGTATTTCTTTAAAAAACACACTCAGCTTGATAGTTGTGTGATATCATTCCGAAATTCCATGCTATCAACAACAGGATATAATGTGGAGATTATGAAAACTGCGCAGGACTCAACGTGCTCGAAGAGGGATCTCATTGCAGTTAGACAATGCATGATGAAAAATAACATTCGTTACGAACATACATATGGCAATAATGATATTATTAACGAGTCCCGGTCTGAGATAAACCGAAAAATGATGTGTTTCATTAAAGATGCCAAGATGAATTTTTCATTTTGGGCAGAGGCTGTGAGCGCTGTTGTATCTCTTGGAAATATCACACCGAACAAGGCTTTTTCACACATGACCCCAGAGGAGATTTGGTCTGGCAATAAGCCCGATTTGAGCTTTATAAAAGTGTTTGGTTGCACAGCGTACAGCTACACACATAGAAAATTCGCTATTCATTCAAAGTACGACGAGGAAAGGGAGTTGTATCGCTTAATTGACCCACATCACTTCGGAAGTTACTACGACGCCCATGTACATTTCAACGAACAACGACCGTTCTATGACGACTCTGTACTTACATATCCTTAAAATGTGGGGCCATTATTGGCATACTATTTAATTGCTGTCCATGAAGTTCCAGCAATTAAAAGATTACGTACAACTTGTAACATTTAAAAAGAAGAAAGAGAAACCTCTAGATTATTTTCATTGTAGGAATATGTCGAATTTCTAGCGCATTATATTCGCGCAGCTTTGTAACTTAAAGCAAGAGTTTCTACAGTTTCCTTTTCGGCGTTAATAATTAATTAAACTGTAGTCATTTTGCCTCAGTAGAATCAATGATTGTGCGATGTATATACAAGCTCATCGAAAATCTATAATCACTCAATGTTGTAGCGTTCGTAGGAAAACAAGTGTTACAATAATATCTAATCAATTTTTGGAATTTAACATTTAACTCCCTTAATACTTTTCTGTGTCATGTGATAAAATGTGATACGAATATTGTAGGTACTTAATGACTAAAAAAATTTCATTTGATATTTGGCAAATTCATGAATTGACTAAATCAATTTCGGAATTAAAACGTAATCATTTTACTAAGCAGGGTTACCCGAGGTGATCTAATCTTTATTAGACAATGTGGACCCTAAAATACTCTTGTGAAGGGGCTAATTTAAATAACCAGAGCATCTGGTTCTGTTCATGTATGAAGAAGACTTTATAATAAGACATGTAGGTGTTGATGACAATGACGTTTAATTTTCCGATTATTTGCCTTAAAAGTATTTGGTTTTTTAAACTTTTCATTCAAAAATATAACGACCAATGTTGCTATATTTTCTTATTGGTATCTAATCTAGCGACCAAAAATTTTCTTTAAAGAAAAATTTGACTATTAGAATATACCTAACAGTACTTTACCTAACAGTAACAGTAACAGTAATTTACCTAACAGTAAAGTAAAGCGACAACATTCAATTCAGATGAGAACTACAATAAAAACACATTCTTGAATAAACTCAATAGTTAACAATTAAGAAATTGAATTTTTTTATATATCGCTCTGATCTGTACATTCCATTTTTATCAATTACGAGTTCATAAGGAGCGAAGTCAACTAAGCGATGGCTAACTTGGTGGAAAGCTGGAGTTTTCTTAATGGGTAGCGTCAGACAATTAGGAATATTACAATATCCTTTTTATGATTCAGCTCACGTTGGTAACTTTTGTAATGAATGTAAATATTCCATTACAATGTTGACTTTAGCATACTTCGTAATTTAGGAAATACTACAACGTAGCTTTCAGACCGTGTACTTTTTGGGTAATATTAGGGTAAACAAAAATTTTGGTCAATTCAATTAACATATTCTTGTGTGTAAACATATTTGTCGTTTCACTTGTATTTAATGTGATAGTAAATAATGTATTTTATAATTGTCCTTTATCGCTTGCTATCGATGTATTGATCTCTATCAAATAAATATTGATGTCTATTCGAATTTAGAGTAAATTAAATGTTGTGTATTAGCAAATTGTATTATATACCCAATATATGACAGTATCTCACTATTCTTGTGTATACGTTTTTGTAAAATTAAACTGTCTTATTGATGTCGGTTATCAATTATTGATATGAAGCCTTTTTGAGATTTCAGGCGCTATTATGGTACTAATTTAGAATGTAACGCATCAAAATTGCTTGTGTAACTATCTACGACTTAATAACTTGTATTATAATTGTAATGTGATTCGAATTTATGTATAATGTCTTTAATCTTGTATGTACTCTAAAACTGTATAGGTTATTATTGTAGAATAATTCAAAACTTATATGAGCTCTTTGTAGACACTCATCAGATAGTGTCGTGCGTCAATATTGGGATTGTATTGAAATATACAATCCCAATATTGATTATTGTATTGAAATATACAATCCCAATATTGATTTGTCAATCCCAATATTGATTAAGATTGGTCATTGAGGTTTCGGAATTGGTATTTGTGTTATTTTGTGCACCTGACTCTCAAGGAATGACCGAGGCTATAAGTGATTGTTGAGAAGGAGTTAGTGTTGCGGGATCTTTTTTCGGTATGCTGGTTCAGTCAGGTGTCACATCGCATAATAAGCGTTTTCTATAATGACTTGTAGATACGTGGATTGTTTTGTGAGTACCTAGTGTTTTACAATTAAACATCGGTGTTTAATTGTCTTTTTGAAGGCTCGATCTTTAAGAAGGCTCAAGGAAAGTCTTTGGTTTAACAAAAATGAGTAGTGTTGTTCAATACCTTCAAATAAGTGTGTATAGGTATAATACAATCATACTTTTCGTGCCGTGGCTTTGATCGTATAAAAATATCAGTATTGTTCATTGTTCAAAATAAGTATCCAACGTATTCTTATATGGCATATAACTTTCTATATAGCACTGTGTCGTGCTATTGTTTTCATAAAAATACCAATATTCTTCACAGTTTATAATAACTATTCACAAGTATATAATAACTATTCACAATATGCATGTGTCGTAGGAATTATTTTTCAAGAATAGCAGTATTATACAGTATTTAAAATAGGTGTTCGCTATAAAATTACTTTTGTGTCGTGGAAGTGATTGTATAGATATAATGGTATTCTCCAGTTTTCAAATTAAATGTCCAGTGTATGTCAATTTCAGTGTCTTGGCACCGATTATTTAAAGATAACAGTGCACGTTGGTGTACGAAAT
>DWDT01003452.1:0-12288 GCA_018245595.1 Microceris scylla | reverse complement strand
CACGTTCACAGTTTTTCTGTAGTGTATTTAGTATCAGCATTGCATCCGTGCGAAGCCGGGGCGGGTCGCTAGTAACTGCATAAAATAATTGAATGTGGCTATTAAATAAATACAAAAGTTCTAGCTTTTGACATTTATGTTCCAAATTTAACATTGACAAAATGGATGGTTACATTTAAAGGGGAGTAGTTTGACTATACTTATTGAACAAACGATAGTGCTATTTTTTGTCGTTTGACCAATTTCATTACGATCAATAGCTTATGTGTTATTCCAGATCACAGTGTACCTATACACTGAATATATATAAATCCGTTGGAATGATTCAGCGTGAAAGAGTACCGTTAAAACTGTCAAACATACAAAGTTTGACAGTTATATCGGCAGTTAGGTATATTCTCACAGTTGAGTGGCGTGGTGGGTGACAGCGGCGTCGTCGTAGTTGTCGGCCAGAACCGTGAACAACACGTCGGTGCCGCAGTCGGCTGCCGCCGCGCATAGCTCGTGCCGCACCAGCAGCGCCGCCAGCGTCAGCATCAGCTCCGACACCACGGGCGGTCGCGTATTCTCTACATATTATCATCATCATTATCAGCTCCTAGATGTCCACTGCTGGACGTAGGCCTCCCCTAATCGGCGCCACTTCTTGCGGTCCTGGACCGTCCGAATCCAGCCTCTATACATCACATATGTGTGTATGTTACCGAGAAAAAGTGAATTTAGATCAAGCTATACATATTGGTACTGAGACAAAACGGTTTATTTTACACATGGCAGGATAGACTAGTTTGGTCCAGGACAATGTAATTTGGCACAGTCATAACTTAGTGGTTTAAAATTCAACCTCCAACTTAGAAGAACCTTTGGGAAACAGCCGAGAGAGGAGTTACCCCAGCTTTAACGTTACAATGTACTTATTATATCACTAGCACCACTTCAATTAATTTAGTTTGCTAGCTTACTCATATAACAGACATAAATCTTTACCTTTCAATAAGCCAGCAAGTGTCGCTATAAGTAGTGTCCCAAGTACCCGTGCATGTTCGTGTGCCTTGCCGAATTCTACGCGAATGTCGTCGTCTAAAGCGAATTTTCGTATCGCTTGCAAACATGCAACTAATAACTGAAATTTGTTACAAATGAGATACGTGGCAAAAGAAATGATATATACCTATGCGTCCATGAATTAAATGAAAGAAAATTCATAACATAAAACACAAAACCCCAATTGTCACAAAAGTTTGTTTTACTTGCCCGGTACAATTGTTAGTGAAAATATCTGCTGAAACGAGAATCGTGGGTTTAATTTTCACCTAAAATAAAAATTGGGTGATAAGGACAAGTATTTTCAGTGTCTGGATATAATAAAAGTGTCTATATAAGTATGTATATCCTTATATGAATCCATATACTATATAAGCTGTCTTATTACAAAAAATTGCAATTATTTGGGGTCAGATTACCCTGTGTCTCTACACTTATCACATCACATCTCTATGTCTTACATGTTTATTATGTATGAGAAGAAAGTATCTGCACAAACAGTAGCCAGAGATGTATGCTTATTGTTAACCAATGCTACCTATGAACGAACCTGGATGGTTGAAGACTGTGGCAGATATTTGCATTTTGAAGCCTACATGCTCATTAGCTGTGTTAAAAAGATATTCAATGCTTACCTTAGAATTCCCCTTTTTACTGAGAATGGTTCTAAAATTATCTCCAATATTCTTGGAGAACATTTCCTGCCTATTAATTTCATGTTTCAAGCAGCAGACATTTAACCATTTCAATGCTGATGTGATTATATTCTCATTATCTATTTTGTCTAAAACACTGAAACATTGGTAAGTAATATTAATAAGTTTATATACAGTTGAATTTCACCCTTGAAGCTTTTTAGATTTATAGTATAAAATTGATTTTTTTTATAACCAATACTTTTATAAATTTCATGCTCTTTAGTCAGGGGTCTGTCAAGTCAAGTGACTTAGACTACATCAATGTAATGGAGGTTGTTTGTCAAAACCAGCTTACTTTTTAATCAAGTCCATGCCTTTCTGGTCAAGAAGATCAGGTTGTGAATCCATCAGAGCGGTCAATGTATCTAAAATTTTAACTATGCATTCTCCATCTTTAACATTTGTTTCTTGTGTATACGACTTGTACCTGGACTCCAGAAGGTCTATCAGTACTTTGTAAGCATTCTCTTTGCCTGCTCGTACTCTGTGTGCAATATCCTTATTACATTCAGACTGAAAAAAGAAAACTTGTTATTATTCTTAAAGATAGCAAGAAGCAAGCAGGCTGCACCTAGAACTATTTGATATTGCCTATGGGCATCAGATACCAAGCATATCAGGTCTATTGTACATAGATACTTGAAACTTGGCAGTTTCTGCCTATTGGGCTTTAGTGAGATGTTATATAATTTTCTTGCTTTAATGGTATACAGCAGATTCCAATTATTATAGTAAAAAAGGCAAAATGAAGGTAAAGAGTGTTTATCCATACTAATATGATAAATTCGAAAGTAACTGTCTGTCTGTCTGTCTGCTACGCTTTCACGCTTAAACCACTGCGCCGATTTTGATAAAATTTGGCATAAACATAGATAAGACGTTGAGAATGGACATAGGCTACTTTTTACCGCGAGAAAATATCTCATTCCCACGGGAAACAAAGTTATCGGAAGAAAGCGTAGCATACACGAGAATGTCGTGTACCACTATGATTGTTGAAGCTTACTGAATGTGGCAATCTACTAGCGCCACCTAGCGCTGTGGCCAGTATTATAGACGGATTCTCTGATTTTGATCTACACTTATATGAATAGTTTTGACAAGCAGTTCACCAATCAGAGAGGTGGAATCTTAAGTCAAATCAGTTTTCGTATCTGAGTATCCTTCTAAAAATCAAGCCTTTCTATGCAAGCACTTGACATAACAAATTAAACTGGAGATCAAAGAAACTATCTAACACGGACAAAGTCACAGGTAAAAGCTAGTGTAAATATATAAAAACTAATAATCTAATCAGGACAACAGCTAATAAACCAATACCAAACAAAATGTGCAGTCAATGTTAATGAACTACAGCCAACTGCTGTGTCAATTCATTGTATACAATAGCAAGTGCATTATATATAATATACACACAAATATACACAGCTATCACTCATACACAAATCAATGGTTATGGTGCAGTGTGATGTCCATTAGTAAACCAGTAAAATAATTGAATAAACCACTTACTATTAAGACATTTAGTTCCTCAATTATTTCATCTATTTTACATTCACCACTACTTGATAGTTTCTGCAATTTCTTAATTGTACTTGATACAAGGTGCTCCCCACCATCACACAAAACAAGGTCTTTTATTATATTTGAGAGATCCACACCCTAAAAATATAAAAGGAATTGGAATTGACTGCCTAATTGGTTGAGTAGTTGCAAGCGTGACTGCCGATAAGGAGGCCCTGGGTTCGAATCCCAGGTCAGGTACTATTGGATTTTTCTAATTTGGAATTTCTATACATGACTCGGGAGTCTGGATGTGTGCCTGATTTATGGCAATAGGCTCACCACCAATTCCATTATGACACTTAAATGTAACTGGTGAAACAAGGGGGTGTACTTCTCTGCCTACCCCTTCAGGGATTACAGGCATGATGTTATGTTTAGGACGCTACAAATTGAAATATATAGGCAAATATTTTGCAACAATTCAAAAGTGATTTTATCTATTGTGTGTGAAGTCAGCCAACACACACATGGCCAGTATGGCAGACTATGACCTTAACCTTCTCATTATAAAAGGACACTCATATTCCAACACTGGAATGATAAAAGGAATGAAGAATAAGGAAAGGACTGCACATCAATCAAAGACCTGTTAATTACAGACTGTTTTAATAATTAAGATTTTTACAACCCAATAGTTCACAAACCCACACATACATATTGTAATGTATGTACCATTAGTAAAAAAGTTTCATCATCAGATTCACCAGGGCTATGTCTCTTATACAACAGCTGTAGGTTGTTGTTCTGAGGGCCTTAGTTGATAACAAGTACTGATAATTACAAAATACAGGCCCAGATTAAAGATTGGGCATGGATAGATAGATATTTTGGTATCATAATGTTCACATTGATACCAGCTGGTTAAAAGCATTCCACCTGCAACCTTACACGTATCTTTTATGACATAACGTACTAATGGGAGTTACCTGTGCTTCGAACTGGGTTATAGCCTCTTTAATCGCTTCTTCAGGGTTCATGTCAAATTCTTCCATATTTTCCTGAACTACTTCATCGTAGGTTTCTTGAGTTATAACACGGACCATTTTTACAAATACGTATAATTTGCTGTAATCTTTACTTAGAAATTTTACGTATTTATCCAAAAAATAAACAAACTTTTAACATTTGCAAAACCACCGCAAACTTCCTATATTTTGTCATTCATTCTTTGTGAACAGTGACATTGATTTGTGACATTTGTGACAGTAACAATGACAAGACATAGGTCCGTAAAACCGATGTTTAAAAAATATGTTTTAAACAACCTGCAGAAAGGTTCATAATTTATTTCATTAATAATTTTTCTGGGGTCTTACTTAAATGTTACCTTTTATAAAATAAATCATGTATATTGTCTTAGTACGTGAATGCTAATAGATTTATTAAATGCATTTCCTGTTTTGACAGAATAATCAAGTGGTATGCTTAGAAACCTGATTTCAAATACGTGTCTAAAATTATTTATATTTAAAATGCTCATAATTATAGTTTAAATAATTATTTCCAGTGCCCTGTAAAATGATTAATGTAACATATTGTAATATTTTTGATATATGATTAAATTCCTTTTTCTGTATATTTAATAAAACAAAAACGATGTACAATAAGTTGGTATATTTTATTCTGATCGCAATTCGCGACTAGTGCAGACTATGCAGATGACGCATACTTCTTTAAAAGAAGTGATTGAACATAGATGTTGATTTCGTTTTCCATACGCGTATTTAGGGAATATTGCAATTGTTGAGTTCAATTTAAGCATAAGTGGATAAGGTAGCAAAACAATGAGTTTCTTGGGGAAGTTGTTTGGGGGTAAAAAAGAGGAGAAGGGACCCACAACACATGAAGCTATACAAAAATTACGTGAGACGGAGGAACTGCTGATTAAAAAGCAAGAGTTTCTAGAACGTAAAATCGAAGTTGAAATACAGACAGCTAGGAAAAATGGCACAAAGAACAAAAGAGGTAACTTTAGATTCATATCACTAAAGGCTATCATGTTACGTTTTATTTCTATAATATGTAATATGTTGATGTTGACAATGTTCTGACCTTGTGGTCATTCATTGTATCAGTGCGATTCTTCCTTGAGATTTGCAAGATTTGATCCTTGACAAAGCAGATACGATGTACAATACTTCAGTTGTTGGATGTGTAGCATCAAGCATGTCATCTTGGCTACAGGTGATCCTAACATACAAGCAACTTGAGTCAAGTGAGACAATAAACTATATATAATGAGTCATTAGTGATATTGTTAATGATTGAATTATTTAATGTTTTATTTGGATCATGACATTGCACCATTGTATCTTGAATGCACTGAAAACTAGGAAGAAACATGTTTTGTTATTTTCGATAGGGCATTATTTTTTTTGTTTTGTTTATTTCATTGCTTTATCAAAACTACTGCTCTAATTATTGATAATCTATAAATATATGGAAAGATGGAAGAAAACTCAACCCAATATAAATTCACATTATATGTCACTAATTTACAACTAAGAGAGTAACATCTCAAAAACACTATCTTTCAGAAAACGGTTCAGAAAGTTTGAAAGCATAATTATTCCATGACTATTATAATATTATAAGACTTAAGGTTATTCTATGATATATAACTATTACAATAGTGTTTTGAGATATTACAAATTGTTGGTTGCATGTGCGACTGCCGATTTGGAGGTCCCAGGTTCTGTTCCCGGATCGAACCCTACAAAATTTTCTAATTTAAATTTTCTAGTAGTGGTTCAGAGTCTGGATATGTGCCCGATGCAGCGCAATAGGCTCACCACCTATTCCATAGTGGGCTGTAAATGTAACCAGTGAAACGTGGGAGTGTTCTGCATTCCTCTGACTACCTCTTTGGGGATTACAGGCGTGACATTACGTTTTTGAGATATTACAAGCTAGTCACAGATGAATAATATGTACTTGTCTTCTCCATTTGATTTTTGGTTATCTCATGGAGTGCAAAGCAATTGATAAGCGAAGAATTGATGAGTCTTTGAAATTCTATGACACATTAATTCTTTTGAATGTCTCAAACATCTTGCCATGCTAATTCCTAATGCCTATATGGTTAAAAATGTTTGAGGATCATTTGTTTGTTATTACAACCATGTTGCTTGTAGAAATTATAATAATAAAATAATAATAATCAACCCATTATAATTCCACTGTTGGAACATGGCTCTCTTCACATATTGAGAGGGTTAAGGCCATAGTCTGCCAAGCTGGCCAAGTGCAGGTTGGCAGACTTCACATACCTTAGAATTTTTTCAATTTACCAACACTGCTGACAAATGCCCTAAACTATCTATCATTGAAATGTGGGACTGCAATGGCCACTAAATTATCAAACACATTGCACAGGCAAATGACATTTAATGTGTAAAAACTTGAACAAATGTATTATCTATCTATCTATCAATATTAAAATTGTATTCGAAAATGGCATTAAACGTATCAAATATTGTTGTTATAATACAATAAGAAAATATAGGGCATTTTTTTTTTTATACTTTATTAGTATTCTTTAGATGTTTTGTATCTTGTAGAAAATTCTGATTATAAAAAAAGCATAATAGCTGTGCAAGGACAGAGATATTTAGAACTCATTGCTCTCTGCCCAATCTACAAGGGATCCTGTGTGATAATATAAGAATAATAATGTATGGATGAGATTACAGCCAAAATTTGTCATGTCATAAAACATCATGCCCAGTCTAATCATCAACTGCTCACTTTTTCCAGCTGCAATTGCGGCCTTAAAGCGTAAGAAGCGGTACGAAAAGCAGCTGACTCAGATCGATGGCACCCTCACACAGATCGAGGCGCAGCGAGAGGCTCTCGAGGGCGCGAACACAAACGCCCAAGTTCTGAACACCATGAAGGATGCGGCCAACGCCATGAAACTTGCACACAAGGATATGTTAGTGTTAAATATTTTGTGTCTTTTGATGTCATTCCAGTCCCAAAC
Organism: Microceris scylla; assembly: GCA_018245595.1. Classification (NCBI taxonomy): domain Eukaryota; kingdom Metazoa; phylum Arthropoda; class Insecta; order Lepidoptera; family Hesperiidae; genus Microceris; species Microceris scylla. The sequence goes on along the minus strand of DWDT01003452.1, from coordinate 4,998 downwards.
TGACCTGGTTAAATGATATTTATGGTCAGAGACCACTTTGTTTGAAAATCCTCATAGACTGTAACAGGTTGATAATGATGCTGTTTGAGAATTCTAAAAATGTCAGCAGGAACAGATATTGGTTAATTTTTTGTGTTTCTAATACTGCAGGGATTAAGCTTTTCTCATACAATATAAATAATAGTCTTTACTTAGATATGTTCACACGAATTTTGGCACTGAATTCTGCTGTATATTTTTGTTTGTACAGTTGAATTTATATACTACCTAATATACTGACACGCTTTTGCGTTTTGTATTATTAAGCCATAGGGACCACTCCAGTTATATATTGCTTTGTTTTTCATACTAGATATACCTGGTATCCCAGTTCTATGGTAATGCTTAGCAATTTAATACTTTTTTATTCCTAGTACAACCAATTTAATTTGTTCCTTACGCGTTTTCTTTGACTACAAATGTAATTAAATATATAGATTTAGATTGTTGTATTTCTAAATTTTTCGTATAACTTTTTTTTATTTTACAGCAAATCCCGTTAAGGTATCTTAATAAACAAATTAACCAAATCGTAATAGATTCAAGATTCTAAGAGGACTGTTAATGGATTATAGAATCTGTGATGTGATTCAATTGACTTAAATTCTATTTTATTCGCAGCGATGTGGACAAGGTTCACGACATAATGGACGACATAGCCGAGCAGCATGACATCTCACGCGAGATCACTGACGCGATCAGCAACAACGTGGCCTTCCCTAACGACATCGACGAGGACGAGCTGGAAAGAGAGCTGGAAGAGCTGGAACAGGTCAGTTACGTGCAGTTTCACAGTTACAGAATCTCCTATCGACAATCTGTAATGCTCATAATATGCAATGCATGAGCGTTGGACATAGTCTACCTAAACAATGACATTTTAGACTATATTAAAAATGACATGCTGATAATAGCCAAATATATATGAATCCATTTAAATTGTAAAACCTTTGTTGCAATAAAATATTAGTATATGTACAATTGTTCTATGTATAGATACCTTATGACCATAATCAACATGTATAATTTTAATATTATAAGAATTTTTAGTGGCAATCTAAGCTATTCAGTTACAGAAACTTCCTGTCTTAAACTATCAAAACTGGTTTTCAGGAGGACCTAGACAAGGAGATGATTGGCATCAGCGTTCCGACGGATAACCTTCCCGATGTGCCTGCTGCAGAGCTTGTCCCCGACAAGCCCAAAGCCAGCAAGTCCAAGCAGAGCGGTGAGTGCCATTTCCCTTCATAGCTTATATAGCAATGCCGAAATGTCATCAAAAACATTTAAACGGTTTTGAAAAATTCTGTCAATGTTGTTTTGTTTTATTTGTACGAAAGTGGCAACGGCCATTTCTTGACTGCTTTTTAGGTATTTATTACCCTAAAACATGGACACATATACCTGTACTAAGTAACATAAGATGAAAACAATTATGACTGCATTCTTTCTGTTGTGTAGACACACTGCACTTTCTTTTTAACTGTTTAAGTTTAAAAATATATGATTTCTAAATGTTCTGAAAGTCCTCCATTGCACTACATTCGTAGTGGAATGGGTAAATAATTTTATTATCAGTGCAATATATTAATTGTGTGCTGAGTTTTGTACATAACTGTAATTGGCACACATGCCAGTACGGCATGCCTATAGGTATTTTTTTCTTAACATTTTGTGTGTTGTTGATGTGTTGTTTATAATAAATAACCTGTTCCTATTCAATCCATTTTTCTATTCATTTCTAGAGGACGACGAGGAGTTTGCGAGGTTGCAGTCCTGGGCCACATAAGCACACTGATATTGACTATTTATTTCAAGGGCTACATTATGTAAGTTATACAGTTGCTATGTTTAAAATATAGAAAATAGAAAAGCTGTATTTTATTAAATACTGTGACACATACAGACAGCAAATAAATAGATATCTAAGATTAAAATGAAGACAAATAAAAAAGAATACAATTATTAGTCTTATATACTATCTTATCTATTACATATAATTAACAAAAACATGTAAGATATATAGGGAAGATTATGACGTCCACTCATAAGATAAGTCCATTTGATGTAAATAAAAGCTTGCTTATGCTATGATATCACCTGATGCTAAGTGAAGGCAGCCCAGGACCATAGTATGCTGGTATTAAATATGTCTGTGTACTCTTGCTTTGAATAATTCCAATAATTACATACACATTTAGAAATATAGACATAAACCAATAATCGATAATCCTAAATAACGACATACAGTCATTTCTATTATATGTACTAAAATAATGTACCAGTAGTCGAGTCATTGAGTACATTATCATCATCAGTATTGAAAAAAAAATCATTTCTGCATTGATAATGACTGATCTTCTCTACGAGTACATTGGTCAGTTAATAAATCAAACAACATTATGAATTGTAAATGTTTTATTATATAAATAAAAAATGATTAGCTGATGATTTTAGCAACACCCTATCGAACACGATGGTGCTTCCACAGTCAACCATAGTTCATTCTGTTCAATAATAATGATGCTGGTACCCACTGCAAAGGGCAAAAAGTACCCATAACAAGTATAGGCATGTTAGAGTAGGGAGTCTGGATTTGTATCCAGTGTATCCATGTATGGCAGTAGGCTCACACACTATTCCTTGGAACGAAGGATAAAACGAATGAAAGGTCGGAGTAGTACACACTTCTAGGTACCCCTTCGGGGAAATGCAGTAATAGCGACGTTATGTTATTATTATAACATGGTTTAAATTTAAAATGAGATATTCTTTTAATATCGAAAAATTTGTTTGCTTACAGAACACTGCATCAAATTCGATTGGCCGTTTCCAAGATCTGTGCATGCAGATGCCTGCATGGTGAATTTTTTTATATGTAACATTATTATCTGTTATAATATTAACGTTTGTAAGGTAAGTTTCTCGCTTGATCTTAAGTAGGAAATGCAGGCTGAATTTATAAATGTTGTAAAAATATATAGGATATTTAAATGTAGGGACATATAAGTGTTTCTCCCATTTGTTCGCTTTTGACTTAAATACTAATTTCTCAAGCTGCACTTTGTCAACATGGCAGGTTATGACCTTAACTTATATTCTTAGAGGTATGTGTTCAAAATTGGAATCATAAAACGGTTGTCGCTCATGACGAACACATTGGTTAAAATTTTCATACGTTCAAATTGGTAATTATTAATCATATATTAATTGAATTATTAATAGTTAATTAATGGTGTACGTACATTTGAGCAATCAAATGGAAGTCACACTTAGATGAGTTGTGTTTAACTTCGCCTTAACACTATATAATTATGTATACATGGGTGTTCGTGCAGAGTGACCAGCGTGGGCTTTATGGGCGAATTTCACTCAGGCGAGGCCAATGTCCTGCAGAGAAGTTAGTTTGATGGTGATCGTAGACTGCTCGCATCAAACCTTTGTGCAGCTGTGGGTGAATACATACAATCGGTGTTACGTACACATCCTCAACTCTATTTAGTCAAATATTGATAGTGTTATGGTTTGATGATATGTAACACTTATGAATATATCTATCAAAATTGTATTTTTTTAAATTAAAAATTAAATTGCATATATACATATAAATTTATTGATTTATATCTGGTTGCTATAGAGAGGACCAATAAGAAAAGGCCTCTAAAGTTAATGTTCCGGACGGTTTCGTTCTTTACGGGGTAGGCAGAGAACACGAACATCAAAATCTCTTTATCCTTACAGATTGGTGAATATGTTTTAATACAATTTTGATAGAATAAGTAAGGTGTGTAAAGCAGGTTTTTCTTGTATATAACATATATTATTCAATATATATATTGTAACCTTTAGTTACTATATAAAATTTGGCACATAATATGTAACGCCTCAGCGCCGCGGTAGGTGAAATATTTTGTAAGCTGTTTTAATTTGTGCATAATGGTCAATATATTATTTTTCAAATTATGTGGTTTTATTTATTCACTAACCCTTTTTAATTAATGACTAATTTAAACAATCCTATAATATTGCCCGGTTTAATTTATGTCTTATACAGCATTCTCTTGGTAGAGCAAACAAATTTAACTCATTAACAATTATGTGTTATTATACAATTAAAATATCACTTGCAGTAACACTGAAGACAAATATCATCAGGGAACGTATTCCTTAAACCTCTTGCTAATGTGCTCTAAGGTGTATTAAATTTTCCAAGCCGCATTTCACAGCGCGGCAGACTACACCTTTACATTTCTGATTCTTACCGAGATTTGTGTCCAACAGTAGAGAGATCGAAGAATTGATGATGATGATGACGATTTATATTTTATATGTAGTATTTTAAGGTCTTTGTGGTGCGCGCCATTGAATATATTTGCCCGTAATCACTTCGCTGGGCAAGCGGGTTGCTGCTAAAGTGGCTGGCAGCTGAATGCGAAGAGCCGAAGATCGAGCTCAATGGCGCGCTAATGGACAGGCCTATGTCCAGCAGTGGACCAGATTAGGCTGATGATGATAATTTTATAGTCTGACCTAGATGTCTAATTGATGAAACCTATAAAATTAAGGTCCTAGTTCCTAGTTGTATATATTTCTACATCCTAGTTGTATCGCCTGCGACATTTCAGATAGCTAGAACAATGTAAAGACTACTCGTAAGCGCCAAAAATAAAAAAGTGTTTCTTAACTAACAGAATGCTTCGAATATTCTAGACTAAATCCTTGTTTTTAAATCATTTGTATCGCGACTTAAAGAAAGCCTAAAACTGTATTAAAATGTCGACCGGTTCGCTGTAAGATTATAATCATATTTAAATCTTTTATAAATAAAAATGAATCGCTAAATGTGTTGCTAAGCGCAAAACCCGACAATGGCTCAATCGATTTGGCTGATTCTTTTTTTGTAGTATTTCATGAAGTCTGAGAAATGTTTATGAAGAGAAAAAACATAAAAAATACGAG
>DWDT01003451.1:0-12289 GCA_018245595.1 Microceris scylla | reverse complement strand
AATTTAAATTTGGTAGCATTATCCCCACAAGTAACTTTGTTATTTACTTTAGTGTCCCTTACGACATTATTAGCCTCTAGGGGTAGAATCGCTTGCGTTACTGGTGCGGTGGGGTAAAGCTTGTTATCATGCAAAACTGACTCAATATCAAGTAGTATTGTTCTATGTAATAGCGTTCTGTACACAGATAGATGGCCCCGAGTTGATCAAGTACGTGTGTTAGATTGTGTTTACCATTAATAAACGTGTATGACAACTGATGGAAGTCGAATAGGTTTACGTCACATTCCGTACGGGGCAGACAGAAAGCAACGAGTGCCAAATATCTCGGTCCTTATCTGAGGGTTTGATGTGGTTTTTCTTCCTTTATTACTGTTTTTATACACTTACAATAAATAAGGAGATAAATGAATAGAGAGGTCCTTAAGGGTTTATATGTGGCACTTGGTTTTCTCTGCCTACCCCACCCTAAGATATAATATAACGTAAAGAGAGAGGATAAATAATGAAACTCTAAAAGGTTTTAGTTACATTTTAATGATTTAAAAACAAAACTTACATTGAACATCACAATTATGCTTCGCAAAACAGTACTGATGTCATATGATTTTTTGATCGTGTTTAAATTCTACTTACATCATAGGGCCATTTATTTCATACGCAACAACGAAATATGCCTTACACATTAAAGAACAGAATTTCTAACTATTTACCAATATCCAAGCTGTTTTTCTATACATCGCACGCAAATTTGAAAATGTTGATACACGCTCAGTATGCTTACAATATATTTTTAATGATAAGAATAATTTAAATACGTATATTATTTAATTGAAGTTACATTTAATTTTTCATTAAAAAAGATGAATCGGATTCTATTTTTAAAAACGTTAAAGAGCTGTTGAAAATAAATCTAATAGCCTTACTCAATAATTTTACTCTAGGTGGGATTTGGGAGTTCATAATTAAACAAATTATGAGATTCCTTTTCTTTAAACTAATGTAAAATTCTCTTACTGATCTAAAATTTTGCGAGAAAATACTGAGAAAAACAGACATCCACCTCACAATGGAAATAGAATACATTATAATCGAAATAATACAACATCGATTACGTTAATTGCAATTATATGTATATGTGAAATAACTTTATTTAATATATGTACTTACAAGCGAAAACTTACACTGAAACTACTATATGTACGCCCATACAAAAATATCATTCATTTTCTTTACACATCGACACAATAGCTAAGCATTTAATAATAGTACTGTCTTTTATACGAAACTATTTTAATGCGATTATTTAGAATCTCGAGAATCATTTATTTCATTCGAAATATATTTCAATTAATTGAAGTTTGTCTGTATACGCTCCGTCACTGAGAGCTGCCACTGTATCTTTATTCTCTGCTTGTAGCGCTACAAAAACTTCAGTTATGCAACCCGTGCGCAAGTACCTACTTGACATCTGCATGATGCTGTCACAGCTGTTTTGTTTACAATTTTAATTTTTTTTTTAAAGAATATAACAGATTTTCGGGTAGAGAATAACTTAATTTAAACGGGTTAAACGGAAAAAGGGACGATATTTTTATTCATCGAAAAGGCTACACATATTTATGTTATACGCAGATCTCAATTATCACACAAGATTTCACTTCACTGCGCGCAGAGGAGTATATCTTAAAAACAGTGTTGACAGATTTAAACTAACAATAGTAAAGGATTGGAATAAAAAAAAAACTTTGGCAATGAAATAACAAAGTCATTATAAATATTACTACTCGATACTCATCACTACATTTCCAAAATCCTAATGTAGTTTACATTCATAAAAATATTTTTTAGGTACTTAATAAAACAAAATAAATAAAATATCATAAACTAACACTAAAAGCTTTTAAAATAATAATAATAATATCTTTAAATTCTGGATTTAAAACTCTTGTAACTTACAATTAAATATAACAAAATAAAAGGCATAATAGAACTATAAAAACGGAGGTATTGAAAAGATATGCTTGTATGATTGGTATGATTGCGCGAGTTTAGTAAGAGTTATATTCTGGGACGGTACAATTACATACGTCTTTTTTCATGCAATAAAGATATTATGACTGTTATTTTAGTCAAATTGTGACTGGATTAATCAAATCATATTTATTTCTTCACATTGTAAAACACCTATGTTTGTTTAGAGCGAAATCTACAGGTGCAAAGCCCAAGCCTGCGCAGCGTCCATTTTATCCTGACCTATGGGACAACCTTCGCTAGGATCAATAATGGCACACAATAAATTTGTTAGATTCTTGTTATGTTGAATTGTCTTTAATAGATTGAATCAGTAATTACGTCAGAATGTGATTGTAAGTCGTGTTAATTAGTGGCATAATCAAGTCTTTATATCTTTTTTTTTAATAAGTATTTTCATAAAATGTTCATTATTGTGAACTGTGTCCATATGATCTGAGGATACATGATATTGAATACACAATGAAATAACAAATTCACATGTAGTAAACAACATCGAAGCTTAGCGTTAAAGCCTTTTTTATCTGCGGCCTTCTTAAGAATATCGTTTTAACAATTAAACCTACAATCTGTAATGTTGGAGATTTTTTATTTATATTGAGATTTCATATATAATTTTTACATTGAACATAATTCCATTGCGTCACATCTACAATATTTAAAATAAAATTCATCCATTATAATTCTCTGCTAGAGAAATAAAGCTATAATTAATAAATCTATTGTAATTGTACATAATTGTAAGCGTTGTAGGTAACCTAACAAATAGCACAATGAATAATTGTCTTTTTATTTCACACTTTCTCTTTTACGCATTGATGTATCACAAGATATAGCTGGTTATTTAATAGGGTTTTATATATGTATGTATATTCCTCGGGTGCTGTTGTTACTGGTAACAGTGGAATACTATGCTCGATGTAATCTCAAGCATGGATGTGACCCAACATCAACAATGTAACGACAAGGTTCTTCCGCTGTCGCTCTGCGACTCCTATAATCGTTAAACTATTTACAACTCTATTTACACCCGTGTGCTCATTACTTTTGGCGTCACCATTTACATATTGGAATGGAATTAAATATAAGGAATGTTTTCATAGACGAACGTTATCTATTTACATAATAATACCGAATAAGAAATGGTTTTTTTTTCGATTTGACCACAATTATTAACGACCAATAAATAACAGGATTAAACTTTACCAATACATGTACCGATTAACGTCCAGCAATCGTTATCTCAATGATATAAACCGATCGAATATTTACAAGGAAAGCTATTATATGAGATTTGAAGATTTTACAATAGAAGCGTGAAAACTGGAATGATTAAAGTTAACGAGATGACTCTCAAATTTACTCCACCGCTGGGATTACTTCCAAGACCGCCGACAACCGCCCGGTTAATGTTGTCTTCCTTCGCTGGCGGGGCTTTTCTCATGTCTTCGCTGCTGTCTCCCAATACGTCGTTGCTGTCCATTATCATGCCGATGACGTTCTTCTCAGGTGCCACTTGTTGAGGTTCTGGGGCTCGCGTTGTCGTTGTTGTTGTGGTGGTTGTCGTCGTTGTCGTAGTCGTTGTTGTTGTTGGTACCAGCGTGTTGTTGGCCAAGTAATAAATTTCTCCATAAATAGCTTCCACTTCAACGGTGTTTTCAATACGTTCGCCTCTCATCTGTCTCGAGCGGGAGTCGTTGTCTTTGTAAAATGTTATTAATTTTGCCGTGTATTGCACATCTCGATCCGTGTAGTTGCCTCGGAATGTAACATTGCAAGCAGTCCCCGGTTCTAAGTATCTCTCAAGTTTGAAAAGCTCCTTTCTTTCTTCAGTAAACGGATTTGCCCATTCGATTTGTTGTACAACGGTTTTGTCACTCATCTCTATACTGGTATTCAAACCGATAGCAATGCCGTGCCCATGGCCCCAAGACAAGCTGTAGTTGAACTTGTATTCGATTTCCGTTGTGACCGTTGCGGCGACTTCGTCGTCGTTCCTTAAGATACGTTCTTCGAATATCTGGGGATCACTTTGACGCACGTGTTGTGTATCTAGATCCAACTCAACGTTTTCTAACTTGTAGCTGACTGGTTCTATTTCAACCAAAATTTCGCCGTTGGTCTCGATTAACTCATTATTTTGCTCATCAAATGCAACCAGCTGTCCGAGTGTGCTTTCGTAAATTATTCTTCCAATGTTATGCGAAAATCCACCTTCAGATTTAATTCGGCCTATAAATACAGAATCAAGTGAAGAGTCCACCGCCACAGCTCCGCTAGGTTTTGAATTGAATTTGTACCAAGGCTTCCAAATAATTAAAGAAGCGTTTTCTATATTTTCGAGTACTTCAAAGTTGTTGTAGCTTTTGCTTCCCGAAACAGCGCATGACGTGTAGTCGGGTCTCAGTTGACCAAGAAGCATATCACCTTCGTGGCGGGTGCGACAGAGGTAAATGGGTCCTGTGTAAGAGAAACATAAGTGTCAGGCGTCTATGTAATTCACCCAATTACACCACTAATCTAAAACCTGATAAACGATTATTTGTATAAGAGAGAAAAAATACCTTGCTCAGAATGGGCTCCAACTACGTAGTTGTCCATAGCTTCCTTCTTCAGGTTAGCCCACCGAAGAGTGCTAGAGGTGACGATTTGCTTTAGTCTAGCATTGAAAAGCCCAACGCCGGCCTGGCTGAGGACTGGGGGTGCTAGCGTAGCTGTGAGTAGTATTACCCACCAACCACCAGAATAACTTCTCGTTTTCTTCATAGTTGCAACTCTGTAACAAAAAATAAATAATGTTACTCTATAAAGTTTGTTAAAACTTATACGTGACCTTAATACACAGTAACTCATAATACTATGATACTGAAAACAAGACGCGGCTATCGCGACTCACGATCACTCTCCAATTCAATTTTCTTGGCAAACTTAATAAAGCCGCATTTCTCCTGGCTCCACTCAGAATTCTCGCTAAGAATACACTAGAATTTTCTTCACTACTTTTTATTTCAGCCTTGCGTAATGTTTAACATGGAATTATACCTTTTATGTGAAAAATTACATAGGTAGTAGTAAAGATTCAATTATATTTTAAATTAAACTTTTTCTATGAGTACAAAATTTAAAAAAATTATGGAGGATACTAAGACTTACACGCAACTGACGTTATTTTATCTTAGTAGAATTACTTCATAAAATTGTTATTATTTATTTTATGTATTATAAAACACGTTTATATGGCCTTAGTTTTATGACCATTGATGAAGGTTATGCATCAAAGGTATAATATTGTCAGAAAGACCTCGTCCAACAGGTTCGAAGTGAGCTATTTAATTTATTCAAAGTTATTCCATAAGTCAAGGCCTTTATTACGTCACTACGTAGATGCCTATGCTTTTTTCAGGAGTGGCTCAATGTCACGGCTCAAGAAGTAATCGTAACTGACGTTTATGGAACGAACTTGAAGGATTTTCTTTGTAATTCGCTAATCCTTTTAACTCGTTTATGCAACGCAGAAAAAGATATTAAATTTCACATGTGCAGACCAGGAGAATGATTATATTTCAATACACGCATTGCTGGTATCAGTATTAATGCACTTAATAAATTTACTTTGATTAAAAGTTTCAAAACGTTCTTTCATTTTTTTTAACATCGTATTAGGTTTTCTATCAATCTAAATTTGATTCGCTTCGAACGTAATGTGTCTATTTAAACTAAATATGATAGTAATATGATTAAACAACGGCATGTCTCGAGAGTTATTGCATTAATTTATTTTGAAAATACTAAATTATGATATTTGTCTACATGTAAATTTATAATGCATCAAAGTAACTATAAATCATCCTTTGTGTCAGAGCGCAACAAATGGAGTAAATTCAATTTAATAAGTCCCAATTGTGGTTTGACACGGGCTATTTGGCCTGACACAAATCCGGACGCCCCATTCATTTGTTGTTCGATTAAATAGTGATATATTGCTCTACAGATGTACAGATAAGCCACTGGTCCACTGCACAGTTCGTCACCCGCGCTCATGTTAGCCTCCGATGAAATAGGTTATTTCGGATGAAAATGATATGGGTTATTTTGTCGTTGGTCATTATTTTCAGAGATCATATAATTTCAGACAATATTAACATTAACTGCTGAATTTTAAATCACTAAGGCTATCACGTGGTGATAGCTAGAGGTTTAAAATCAGTTTTTCATTCTACGATCCTGATTAATCTGTCCTCCTTAAAGTTTTCCAAAAAAATGTTTTCTTAAGATGTTCGAAGTCTGGCAAACCCTGGAAGATCATGGACTTAACCTTCTCATTTTAGGAACAGATTCGTGTTCAACAGTGGAGCGATAAAAAAATTGGAAAAACATGATTGCGACAGCAAGCGTAATTTATTAATGAACTAAAAGTATAGAATAACACTGAGAATTAAATAAATAAAAAGTTCGTTATTATTTCCAATTAGCCCTCTATTCCTAACTACTGCCTACCCCTTCGGGAAAATAGGCACGTTGTCATATTAATAAGTTCCGTGAAGAATAGATGATTCATTGAGTTCTAATCGTATCATATATTTAACATAATGTTCAGGCTGTCTAATAAATGCTACAGTTTAAAATAATCTTATTTTAATATAATATCATCATAAGTAACGTCTTGTAAGGCCACTATAACGTACAATTCGCGTATTGTACTCTTTGGGTCACGATCGTTATATTAATAATCTATATTTAAAAAAACCATAAGGTTATCGTACCGACAAAATGCGTGGGTTTGTTTAAATACCTATAATTATAATTGGAGATAAGAGCAAGGAACGTGTAGAGTCACAAATTGTTTGCTTAGATATTATTTCTATATTCTTAATAAGATATGTTCATCATTATCACCATTATCAACCTATTTCCGTCCACTGCTGGACATAGGCCTCTAGAGCCAATAGGACGCCACTGAGCTTGATTTTCAGCTCGTGTCATCCAACTGCTGCCAGATAATGAGATATGTTATTAGAAACACATTACTATATTATTTATTAACAGCAACGACAGAGAGCCATGAGTGTGAGTGTTAAATATTTCTCTCGTAACAGACCTGACGTGCGTCTTCTACTTTCATCTTTCTCTTTATACACGAGAAATACCTGCCTGAAAGATATGTTCTGTGATTCATTAAAAACAGGGTTATGAAGGTATATTAAGATCTTCATAAAAGATATGAATATTTGTTAGTATTAAATGTGGTACGTATACAGATATCTTCACGCCCGGTCCCTGACAGAATAGGCATAGACCACCGACTAACAAATATCTTTGTTCTTACAGACCTGCCGTTAAATATAACGGCCGGTCTGTAAGAACAAAGATATAATAAAGATGTAATGAATTAATATTGATACAGAAATTGGTAAGCCTCAAGTGGTCATTCGCACTGCGATTAATGTAACTGAATCGGATTTAGATCTGATTGTAAGGGACAAATATACGAGTACTTGTGGTCTAACTCTATGTTAATAGAGACAACCATAAACTATTAACCAGTTAATTGAATTTGGGTTTATGGTTGGCTCTGGTTCTATATGTATATTTATAATTACAATCATTTATGCCTTTACCATATTAATTATATTTTTATAAAATTGTTTATAATGGAAATGATCGTATGAAATTTTGACATTACGTTAAAGTTATTACGCAAAATGAATTCGCATTAGTTCATAATGTCCGCTTCTACATCGAAGGTTTAAATGAAACATGGGTGGGTTATTAGCGACAGGCCAAAATCGATTAATATCTCATTGGCGCGTAAATATAACTATCCATACTGCTGTCCCATGTGGTTAAACCTAGACTCTATATTTATAGATAGTCTGCCTAACAGAGACACTCTGATAAATTGTGGGACATCCTGCATGTCGATGTTGTTTATTGGGCTTTCGCATACGCGTTTCATAATAAAGAGTTGTGTAATACAAATTGAATATTATTCAATTAAGTCCCTTTTTTATGGACTCTGCTTAAGATACCTAAATTATTTTTTAGTCGTATTTCTTGGTACCAAGAACACGTTGTAATGAACCTAAGTAAACTTTTATCGCATCTATATCTGCTGAGATATCATGTTCGCTTTTTATTATTGAATGATTGACTTGAATTATTCAGCTTCGCAAAAAGATCGATGAAAAAAAAGAATAAAAAGCCGAGACAATGGCGCGGTGGCGGAATTTGGCGTTCCGATTTTAAACCACGTTCCGCTTTTTCTATTCAGCTTCTGCTATTTATATACGAAGCATTTTTAACGCATTGTTTTTCATTTAAAAGAATATGTTTAAATCATTAAAAAAGGAAAATTAAATAAGGAATAGAATAAAAAGTAGTAGTTAATAAAATAAAACGAATTGCGTATGATGCACAATTTTCAATTCATTTTAAGATTACAGATAAATGCACTATAACGATGAGGGAAAACATCGTCAGAATATCTGCACAGTTGAATCTTCTCCATATTCTTTAAAGCTCGTGAAGTCTGTCGGCCGTACTAACTTACACGTAGATTATGTTCTTACTTTTCTTATTCTCAGGGGAGACCGGGACCCAACTGTCCAAGATTTAACACGTTGCTGATGAAACAGATCCTCATATAATCAATTAATTTCTACAATATTTATTTCTACAATCTCAATATCCATAGCAATAAGCTTAGCAGATGTAAGTTTTATTTCATTTATAAGATTAACATTTATACTGTGATTCTCAAATAGCTCTTTTGTCTTGCACGCGGTAGTAGCAAGCTTCAGTACGAAAATTCAAAAGAGGAATTGCGAAAAGCGTCTGGTATTTGTCACGAAATTTCGACGGTTTCAATATGAAAATTGTAGACGTTGTCTAATGCGAAACATTGTTCGCCTCCAGCGTACTCACATGACACTCAATTCTACCGAGGGGAAACACCACTTTCAATATAAAAAGGGATATTCCTGTCGACACCGCCATTCTAACAGACACGCGTACCCCTTTCACGGAGCTAATTGTACGCATATGTATAGCCAGTCAGTTTAAATACATGAAGTCTTATATGTATTTATATTTTGACTATACCTCAAAATTGGAAATTGCTTTTTTCATAAAGCGCATTGCAGGAAAGATGAGGTCGCTCGTGCGCGAAAAAGCACCTGTGCAGGGAGACTCGACTGCGTACAGTTGTTATACTCGTACATCTCCATATTTTCAAAGGGATGCCTTTGTTAAAGCTATTTCATAGAAATAAACATTTTATAGACGCTACGATATAAAAAACTAAATCATTTTCTTAATATCTCAGTATAAAAACCCTGCTGCAATAAATAATACTGAACTATTAGACCCGAGTCGTTTTCCTCTTGTTTTATGGCTCTGATACTCCGCCTATATTTTGATAAATTGCAACAATAATCGCATTCATAGGTGTAGGTGTATGTAAAAGGCTATTTTTACATTAATGCAAAGTGAATTTGATGCGAACGTAATGATGTAAACTAACGTAAATTATTAAACAGCTTTGTTTACGGCAATTACTGAAACGTAGGTGTTTAAATTACTCTACGGGCAAATTAATAAACCAATGTCAGCGTCAAGGGTGTTACACTATAGCAAATTTCGACCAGGTTAAGGTATCATTCATAGATCCTGAAGAGTCATTAATGAATATGTCAAAATTTATTTTCTAATAGTTTTGAGTTTGGTTTTGGACAATGATATGCTATTAGTGGCAATGAAATATGAATGATCTAGGACGGTGATAAATTCAATATTCCTCCAGTGAGCCAAGTTCTCTTTCAAATGGTAAAGGCATACTGCATCCTCGTTACAAATATCCCAATTTTAAAAGGAAATTTCTCGCTTTTTCCTCAAACAAGTGCAAAATAGTGAACATCGATTTCATCTACCTCTAAAATTGCTATTTCGGTGTGGATTTCATGTCCCTTTGTTTTAATGTCACCTTGTACGAAATTGTGTCTGTACAAGACCGTGGGAATAAATGTCAACTCATTAGATCCTGCTTACTAAATCCGTCGAAGAGAGAGGTGTCTGATGATGATTAATACATTGTGATCGCACGACCAAACAAGTTTGACACTTTATTGTTTCGCGTCTAATGATCCTCTGGCATTGTTCCAGTAGTCCATCAGCGCGCGGTTAATAAGACAATAGCGTGAAGGAAACGCTAATTTACCTACTTAACGGCATGAACTGCGGTCTATAAATATTTTGATGTTTTTACAAAATGAATAAGCTTCAGTAATAATGCCCTGCTTATTAGCTCATTATATAAATATAATGACGAAAAATAGTTTAAGGATTTAGTTTGGGTTTTTAATTCATAATTTATTCAAAAGATGACTAACATAAGTATTCTAGACGTTCGAGTCGTTTAATAATGACCTTATTAAATTATAATTTATTACAAAGAGTGATATAAAAGAAATGCAAATAAAACATTCCGATGCGGTGGCGGCAGCGAAGAAAGGAATTTATAGCCGAGATTAAATTATGCAAAATGTATTCCTTCAACGTAATATATTCTGCATGCAAAACAATTTAACGTACAACTGTGTTGTTTGCTACATCCACTCAGTAAACAGTGTAAACTTTAATAAAAGCGCTTAGGCGTAAAACGATATTATTTGACTTTTATAACATTACATATTGTAATTTTGAGCTCGGTATATGGCAATAGGCTCACCCTACTTGCTGAGACGTAAAAGTAACTGGTGAAACGTGAGGGTGTACTACACTCTTCTGCCTAACTCTTAAGGGCCTGATGTTACGTTTGTTATGTCCATTACATTATAAACATAGTCATAACATTTTGTACTTTTCCTTATTTCTGAGATACATTTTTACGTCCCATGGCAATCTATTTTCTCCCTGCAGTTGGGAAAGCCATTAGAATACGCTAGGTATGCAAAGTAGTAGAGCTGCATGGTTTTTATTAAAGGTGTATAATCCTTCAGTACCATTGGACATTTCGCATGTAAAACAATGGAATTGCTCAGTTGAGCTTACGTTACTGATCCAGGCTTAGAGCGACCCTCCCGAGTCCCGGGTTGCCGGCACTCGGAGCGCCGTAATCGCATAACGTGTGTAGAAGCAATCAATATTAAAAGGGATTAGTGTCCAATATATTATGAAACACGTTCCATTGAAACTCAAAGTCGATTTGTTACAAATTTATATTGGTTTATTGAATTCAATTAATTCGAATTGAAATTCGAAATTCAAATAACTTTGGAGTTTGTGACACATGTATCCATAACTCAATTCGTCTGTAAACACAAATGCGGGATATTTATCTTCAAAGTTTGTTATCGGACTATTTTAAATTTGGCAAAATAATTCCGTTTATCGCGTACGGGCATACGGGCTACCTGTGAACATTTTATCTTATTTCGAATAGGCCAGAAAGTCTGTTTGAGACCGGTCACACATTTCGTTGCTATTAAAGAACAGAGTAAGGATGGATGTTTTGCTGCACGTTTTTTCCACATTTCCAATCTTCATATAATAACGCAGGCAATTACTTAATGATATGTAGATATGATTGTTAAGTCTAAGCAATAGTGTCGTAGACTAAATTTGACCTTTTTAGTTATGGTAAAGCTTTTATGTTACCTAAAACAAAATCATCATCATCATATGAATCTATCTCAGTTCCCCGCTGGACATAGGCCTTCGCCAAGGAGTGAAAAAACTAAAAAAAAAACTAAAACATATAGGGAAGAACCATGTATTTAGATTCTATGCGAAAATAAAGTACTTATTACTTTGTTCCTCAAAGTATTTCATTCCATTCATCGGTGCGAGAATGCAACTGCGCATTTTAATCTCTATGCGTCGGCTCTTAAAGGAATTTATATGTCATTGTTCTTTAGCTGACTAAGAGATACAGCGCTAAGCTTTTAACCCAGTTGTGTTCTTGGCGCCTACATCGCCTATATTCCTTATAACGTTACCGTCGACGAAGGCTTAAGGAACTCGGCCACAGCATCAATTAAATTGACTTAATAGATCAATATGTTCTTCGTTCGCTCGGTTCAATTAGTTCACAATTGTACCTAATTTGTAGCGTAATGCTAATTGTCGGTACGTGATTGTTAAAGATATAGTGGGCATTTACTTCAGTTACTAGTTGTGCTCACGACTTCGTCCGCGTGGAATTTTTTATTTAGAAATCAATTAAGAAAACATAAAAGTGTTTTTAATACAAAGAACC
>DWDT01003450.1:0-12289 GCA_018245595.1 Microceris scylla | reverse complement strand
ATGGATGGGAGTGAACTATTTGTTTGAGGTACGTATGACAAACCTGAGCCATAAGACGTCATTGAGTTTAGGTATTTAAATTATACGCACACCATGAACCACACTACACACCATGAACCACAGCACAGCTGCTCGTTTTTGCCAGCAAATTAGACCGGTTTCTGATCATCGGTATTCAATATTATAATTAAATGTGGCTAACTTTATCAATTTCGAAATCTGTCCATTCAACGTATTATCATATGTAATAGGGATCTAATCATAATTCCTAAGCGAACATATAATTACAGGAAAACGGATTACGTTTAATAATATGTAACACGAGCATTTCTATTAATAATTGACGACATGTAAGTACGAAAACCGGTAATCATAAATACGAGAACGTAATTAAAAATATTATTTATTTTAACAATTATGAAACAGAAATCAAGTATATCGTTTATGACATTTATGTTCATTAATTTTTATTTCTTTAATAGATACGCAACTGCTTTATATAAGTTCAATGCTCAAGAACAAATCATGGGCATCAGCGAATCTAAAAATACCTTTAAGAAAGGTCGCACCGGAGAAATATGACGAAAAAAATAAAATTATACGACTATTGACACCATAATGTTTATAGAAAGGGAAATAACTATAGCAAACATATATGGGCTAACGTGAGACTTGCTCACCCTTGCTTAGAATTTATATTCTGCAGCTTTCAAGCACTGAACATGTCTTATAAGATGGCTCGTCGTTAATACAGGCTTATTTTCTCTCAACCATATGTGTTTTTTAACATTTATAATTAAAGCAAATAAAAAACACGATCAATAATTGTGTAATGCGCCTACCATTTTAGTGTTTAGATATCTATAATAGGAATATCTTCATCATCATCATCATCATCAGACATCGGCATCTGCAGGTAGCACGCCACCGAGTGAAACATATCTTGACATGTACGGGCTAGCAAAAACTAAATAGACATCCCATAAAGTTTCAACGTAGGGTATCCAAAACGGGATTCGTCACGAGACGAGTTTAGTAGGTCGAGGAACAAATTACATGATTGCTGGCTTTTTTATTTTCATGTATGTAAAACACCCTGATGGACAATATAATGTCGAAATTACAGCTCTTTATAATTGGAACGTATTAGGATGATTTGCATTCAGATTAAAGATTATATTTTTGTGAAGGTAGGTGTTATTAGCATAGTTATAAGAATTAAGTTGCCCATCATCATTGGTCATTTTAATTTTTTAAAACGCTGCGGCGAGCACAGCATTAAATGTTCTAAGGGATCGCCGTTTTATTTATATTTTAATATGCGTACGTTTAAAAACTGGAAGTTAGTTGTTGTTAAGTTGTTTCGGTGTTATTATTTTTGAGAAATACGTATGTGTACGTATAAGAAATCGATAGTCTCAAACGAATTCGACTATCGTGCTATGTCTGGATGTAGTCTACAAATTGTTTTTTCTCTACATTTCACTTATGAAGAATTTTCTACAGAATTTTCAATGGCAAAAACTGGTTCACTTATGGCGAAAACTGGCTCACTTATGGCGAAAACTGGTTCACTTATGGCAAAAACTGGTTCACTTACAAGCATAGCAATTTTTTTTAGTAAAGTTACTGCTACGGTCTTGTCGCCATATTATATTTTATCCCAAATATAATATCTGCATACATTTGTATAAAGGTTTTTTCTTGGAAGGAAAGTTTATTTAAAATCGAAAAAATATATATAACGGCTAGCGTGGTAGAATATGACCTGGACCGTTCTGATTCAGTGAGTGGACATGTGGCCGACAGTGAAACGGTAGAGTCGAAGCCGACATTTATGACTTACTTACTTGTAAATTATACATTGGCAACTGTTATCCCTTACAAATTTGTATTTAATTTGTATCTACATTTGTTTTCATTTGTTAACTCAATTCTTTATTGGCAATCGGTTAAAAAAAATATATCGTTAGTATCACTTAGAATATAAAAAAAATTCTAAGGTGTGAGAAATCTGTCAACCCACACTTGGCCAGGGTGGTAGACTATGCCTTAACTCTTAGCCTTAACCCTCTCAATATGAGAGGAGACCCATGTTCCAACATTGGAATGACAAATGGGTCGATTATTTTTTTTATCGG
Source organism: Microceris scylla (assembly GCA_018245595.1). Taxonomy (NCBI): domain Eukaryota; kingdom Metazoa; phylum Arthropoda; class Insecta; order Lepidoptera; family Hesperiidae; genus Microceris; species Microceris scylla. The sequence goes on along the minus strand of DWDT01003450.1, from coordinate 10,148 downwards.
TTTTAGAAGATTTGGTATTGGAAAATCGATTCGGCATTAAAGGTAACCCGCATATATGTATGTATATGTAGACTGTACCTATCAAAAATGAATACGCGTCTTCTTAAGCTTGATTTATTTTTTGTTTCATTTACAGCTACTGTTGTATCATGCGAAACACTATTCATATCAGACGTATAAGGTATACTCAATTTTACTATTTTTATTCATACCCAATTACAAACTACACTTTCCTTTGTATACATACAAAGAAAAGTTATTTGGGTACAAAAAAAAAAGTAACAGAATTAGTCGTAAAAATATCATAAAAACAAACTCTCCGGCTTTGCACGACACGCCCGACCAATTTGAAAAAATAAAATGTTTGAATAATTTCAAGCTAATCAGGTCGCGATATGAATCACGAGAACTTGGAAATAATTACAAAATTTTCTACACGAGTTAACACAGCTTTACACACATTTCAAATAACACATAAATCAGTTGTTCTGTGCCAAGTCTCATAATATCTGGCTACTTATATTCTGTTGGTGTTCGTTCTTCTGTTTCTTTATGAAAAATATATATCGGATCTGACATATTTAATTTATAGTATTAAGAGTAAAAAGCTAATGACACCACTATAATACATCCGTTTAGGAATAATAACTGCCGACGTCTGAAGAATGCAACAGGATAGAATTCCTTTGAAGATACGCTTTGTGTAATATGTAAAAAATAAACTTCTTTATCTCACCAATTCGATGGCACAATATAGAAATGAAAATACAGAGATAATCGGGTTTCGGTGCGGAACGCAATATTACTGTATCCGAGGGTAAGTTACCAATCGGCGTACATACAAGGTGTAGGCGTGATCGCCGCTGATTCAGTGGGGTTGTTAGCGGCGGGCGTTCCCAGGTTCGACGTCGCCCGGAGAAATATTGGCCTCCGGGGAAACGTTAATTTACCGAGAACGCCGGCCGGTGCGATTTTCCACGTATCTATCTAGCTATACCCCTACTACACCTTCGACTGTGGCCAATAATGGCAGTGGCATTTTCGACGCCGTGTAGCAACCCAAGCGACTATTTCCAATATTCGCACAGTCGTAACTGTGTTAAATTTGTATATCGAACGGGCATATACTAAGCAGGCCCCGACTGAGTGAAGTACAGTATAAAATATTTAGTATTTCCTCTATGAAAATGTACGTTTATTTAAAAACTTTATCATTTACATACCACTCATATTTACGTGTTTATAATACAGAGAATTATGTATTTATGTGAATACAAACAAATTAAAAATTTACAAAGACACATACTAAGTACTAAGATATTAAGTTGAAGTAACACTCAAAACTAACAATTTTGCCCCGACCAGCGTTAATATCTTGCAACGGAAAACTGTCAACATTGCAATATGCAGGTCGATTAAAAATGAAAAGAACTTAGAAATGTTCTTCGCTAACCGTATAAAAAACGTGCCCAAACCGAAAATAGCTTTCCACTCGCGACACCACCTAAGTTTACGTGCACAAATAGACTGTGATAATAAAAGCTACAATAAAAATGGAAAGGCTTAGGATAAAGCGGTCGCCAATTAAACTTTTACGGAATTCCCTTTAACTGTGCGCGTAAGTACTTGTGCTGTGGCGGGGTGTCTCGCGAGATTACAGTCCGAGATATTTCAATTTATAATGTAACAAAAACGATTGGGAACGAGATAAATGTGTTAGATTTATGCATGGCCACTTAGTTAATAGCTTTTGATACTAATTAGGATAGTGGAGGGTTACTGTTACGGCGCGGTGGTCGTTGGCGGTTATTTATTTTGACATTACTTGAAAATGAATAAATGTACGCGATATACTTACATACTGCACGTTGTCGGGTCACACCGGCGGGTAGCGGAGCATGCGGGAACAGAACAAAAATTTACATAAAATAACAAGACCTTCATCTGGCGGCCAACTTATAATTGGTTCAAGTTTAACAATTATACATATTTGTTATCACGTTCAACATTGTTACGAAGTGTTAATATATGTAGCTACTTTAATATAGTTTTTGATCATAATTAATGTATTAGAGATTTTGATATTCAGTGAATCATTTTGAAAATGATGCAACAATCGCTATATTGTTAACGGAGATAATAAAATCAATTGTTTCGCTGATATGATAACACATTATAATATTTTGTATGACGGATTATTGTTTTCATATTTACATACAATTTTACGTGTGTGGTTATATACAATTTTTTAATTTAACATAAATGCTTTTATAATACACGGGGTTAAGTAGATTCGTTGTATTTTTTCGTATCTAATCGTCACATGTGTGTTGTAGAGCCATGGCTATCGTTTATAAAGCTTTTAAGGTGGTGCAGTAGTAACGCCGAAGCGTATTACTCGTGTGTCCTATTGGATTGCGAACCGCATTGTACTACCGAACATTTTTCTTTCCCTATAAACTGTGTTAACATAGACAAGCGGGGGTAAATGCTTGTGTTCGACTGTGGAACAACAACTGCATTACATACGCCCTTTCGTTACCGTGTATACAATTTAATGTTTTTACATGCGTATTCGTAAAATACGTTTTTTTTTTTTCAAAATTATTTAAGATTTAATTATTTAAATACGTTATGGGGTGGATATGTGTTTATTTTACGTAAGTATATACAAAGTACGTTAACACGCGTTGTTCAATACATGTACTAAATTTTATATTCGACAAAAAAGTTTCAAACTTAGTAAAATAATTAAAACGCAATTTCCACATTCGCATCTCGAAGAAACGTAGAGCAAAAATCCAATTTGGCCGCAGATAATCCTTTTAAAGTCCTTAAAACGAAAATCTTAGCCGGACAATGTTTCCCGGTCGGCCCGGAAACGAATTTACTAATTTATCGCAGGCTAAGCTAATAAATTTAAAACAGGATTACGTGGTTCGTGCACAAAGCAAAGCTTTATAATTTGCCCGATATAAATCTCCTCTCTCTTTTGACTATAGCATTTGAGACAAATTTAAAACAAGACGAGCTTTCCGGTCGAGGGTAAGACAATAAGTTTATTCTGTTTTTTATAATTCTATGCCTACCAAACAGGCGGACGGGCCGTAGAATGATTAATGAGGATCATATTTTATGTAAATTTGCAACCTCAGAAGTGTTGCCAATGCGTTGCGCGCTTTGAAGGAGAGCTTTTCATGCCTCGTGTCACATCTTCAGGAACGTTACAGAAGGTAGATTACAAAGCAAGACAACACGCAGACGAAACCTAATCCAGTGCGGATGAGTTTTTTAATTTTTTTATAGCTGTCTGAAAGATATCTGGCACGAGTATCAACGGTATCGTCGTCCACATAGCGTCGCAGCGTACATAGCTTGCTGAAACATGTCTTAGTCTTAGATATTCAGGATGAACACCGTATGAGACACGGACGACCTTTGAGGTACATCAGCGTTAATTGGTTTCATGTAAGAGCAGCAACTGTCACTTCAGAGTTTAATATGTGAGTAAGACAGAAGGTTGACTAACCACTTAACCGCTTTGAGATAAGACAGAAGTTTCGCGAAGCAATTTGACAGTCTTTAGCAGTGTTCAGATTTAACCCTTCATTAATCTCGACGGCTCGTGTCCAGCGAGGTAAATGAGACCATAGGAGCAGGCCCAGGGCTGCGACCTTGACAATAATTGCAATGGTAACAATCTGTGTTTCTTGGGATTTCCAAGTAGCTAGTTACTTTGATTTTACATGGATTTCAAAAGTAAATGCTCACTTTGGATTTTTACGTGATATTTCATATCTTGGTATAAGATCCTCGATAATACGAAAAAAATTATTTTAATAGATAACATTTTCATTTGCTCATCATTCAGATACAATAATTGAAAAATATTTTTAACAACATAAAAACTTAATTATTTATTTTATTAATTTTGTTTTCATAGAGACGTCATTTGAAATTTTGTCAGTATAGGTATATTAATTACCCTATAAAGTTTACTAAGCTATTATTTTGTTTTTAATATTAGCGTTCACAATATCAAATTATCAACTCTAAAACCCGTCGATGATTTTCATGTATCGTTGCTGCTCTAACTGAATTTATACTAAAATATGTTTTAAAATATTTTAGACCTTAATAAAACGTCACTTCCGCCGACTTGGAAGTGTAAATGTGTAAATTATAGGTCAATTTATTTCGGACATTTAAAAAGCAATGTTGTGTTCCGCGGCCGGACGAGAATCCAGTCTATGTGTTAACTTATTCACTTGTTGTGACGACCGTATATTTTTGAAAACGTTGAGAATTCTAGATTACGGTGAAATATTAGGATAAATGTGTATTTAAAAACACACACATATGTATATATATTTAAAATTTATTTATATTTAAATATATATATATTTAAACGATGATTTTCAATGCCTCTCACTCCAATTACTTTACAGTGATTTAATAGATGAAGGAAAATAGAGAGCCATACAATGACATCTACTATTACAAATATGATTTCTATCTACTGTTTCTATCTACTATCATCTACTATGTATTACTCATGTTACCATCTGACTATTACACATATCACTTTTTTTACATTGAAATAAGTTTTTCTGAAATAACTTTATAAACAAAAATAACGCAGTAAGCTTTCTTTGCGCCGCTTTCACCAAGTTTCACTGTGGACGGGGTGGGATTGCACAAGAACTCCGTGAAACTTTTTTGCAGAACTGTATACCGTAAAAGTATGGAGAGAAACATATTACTGCACAACACAACGAGTCCATATAAATATCCATGCAAGTTTAATTCAATTATTAATTTCAACATGTTTATATTGTAACATTTATACCCATCTACTTATGACATTATAAAAATTCGGATGCTCTTTTATTCCGCAACAAGCAGTCTTAATCAGAAACGTACGGAGTTTATTTAAATTATTATGTACATTCGAATAAATAAAGTCACGTGCGAAGTATCGGCTGCAGATCTCAATGAGCGTTCCATTATAATTCTTGTCAAAAGCCAGTATTATCTGGTATCTTATTACAAATGATAAAATCAATGTAATCTCTTGACAACATGTGTCGGATATGCCTAGTGGGTGATATTAAAAATTAATCAATGTCACTGTAAATTATGGATTAGATTATTCATAAAAAAAACGTCTAACCATTTTTCGTTCTGAGTAATGTTACTTCGGACGTTTGTACCTATATATAACAAACACGTATTCCAGTATAGAACTCTGGATATACGTAATTCTTTTATAATAAACACGTTTCATGGGAGGTCTAATGTGACCGGCGAGAATTTGATCCTTTCGAGAGTAACGTCATGGATATCCACTGTTACAAGACTAATGCAATTTTATTGTGCCATAATAATCGTGCAAAATTCTCCGTCATTTTTAAGGACGTTTGTGGATAGTCTCTAATACCTAACATATGAAATTTACTCTTTTGAAGTTAACTGTTTACAGAAGCGGGTTATGCGCTTTTGAACATCAGCGTACATATGCAAAAAATACTAGTAAACGTTTACAAGTTCGTTATATATAAATCGATTATAAAATTCGTCTCAGCTTTGACTATTCAGTTATTGTATTTTTTTATTGAAACGATCCGCTATTTGCCGTTACGAAACTGTACAAGGGTGACCACGAGTGCGGACGGAGAGTTCTGATCGCGACAACGACGGCTATATTCATCGGAGTGCCTGCCAGTGCTTGTCCCTGTGCGAGCGACATCCGCTACCACGTCATATTGATTGCGTTTGCATGTACGTCAATTAGGATCCGCGGAACGATGCGTCTTCAACACGACTAATTATCGTCTTGTCAACCGATATATGTAGCTGTGTGCGTGTGTGTGCGTGATTAGCCACGCTCACTTGACGTAAGCTTATCGTATTGATTCTATTATCTCCGTTGTGTTAGTGTGCGTCGTTCTGTGAATAAAATTACATACTTACACCCTGTACGCCAACGGACGACGGCAGCCGGGGTTACCGGGAAGACAGAACAGACACGCGAATTAAATTCAGAAATGACAGTTACAATACTGGTAATTCTACTTTTGTACCTTTGATTACATAATCTCTTGCTGAATGAAAGTTAAAGAGGATCGTTATAGCTCAGGCCAAATCCAGAGCGAGCCAAGGATTGACTGTCGCCAGTGTAAGATATAGTTTATATTATCTTGCGGCATTCGCCGATTTAATTTATTCTAATTTTGAAAATCGCATAGTTTTTATATACTGTGCAACATGAATTAAAGATGTAAATAAACTTGGACAAATTTGATTTGGAGTTGGTAAAGTACCAATTTAAAATTTCTCATGACATCTTTCCACTATTAAAATACTAAGGGCCCGGTATTATGCATTGAATAATGTTTTATTGACCTCGCTCACTGCTGAAATATTCGTTCTTATTACAATCATTTCTATTAATTTGCATACTTCATAAATGTAACATAATTTTATATTTAATAATATCACATTGACATTCAACATCACCTATGCATTATGATTATCTACAGATGTAACTAGAGATTTAGGGCATTAGGCGACTGAGCACAATTCGCGGGCACAGTTAAGCCCTTCTTAACCTTGCTACGCTTGTTCATGTCATATTTTGACAGCAGACAAGTGGGAAGCCTTAACGTGAGAACATATCAACGTATGTAAATCTAACGTCAAATTAGAATTGTTTACAAACTGAACGTAATCTCTACCGCAATATGAAGGCGCCTTTCTTACCGTGAACGGGTCCTGAAACAAAGGAGAAATAAAATTAATCATACGTAAAAATATTATCAAGAAGTTCGATGTAAACCTAAGAGATTATGACAGCCAGTAATCTCTGTAATTTACTTATAAAATGTGTGTCGGGCGTGGCCGGTGTATACTGGCAAAATTATCAGTACCCATCATTATTACTGGAATAAGCGTAAACAGCGAAATATCGCTTGCATTTATTGTGAATATTACAAAGATTATTTTATGGCCCATAAGTACTTAAAGAGGACAATTAGGGTCCATCAAGATTTCCCATGTTATGACCGAATTCAGGCTAGTACGCAAGTATAACATCAATATAAATTATTTTGTATATTTATGAGTTTTAGATTAGTTTGCAGTGAGTAAAGCTGAACTTTAAAAGTTCACGTTTTTGATATAGAAATGTATTTACATAGTTATATACGTCGATGCAAAGTGAAGATTAGTGCTAGTCAAATTTTAAACGTAAAAATCGAAACGCAGACAATATTTGCCTTCACCAAATGCATACAGTATTAATAGCTAGAAGTTCGCCATTGTCATGTGCTTAGATCTTTATTTTTCATTTATGAATTTCAAGTTTAAATTTAAGGCTAAACTATTTAGAGGCAAATATACCTATATGTATATGCGATGTAAGAGATAGTAAGCTTATATTCAACAGTAGCACAAATAAAATTATATTCTGTTTTAGTGTCAAACACGTCTCACTGGTGAAACATGTTTAGATCAATTAGCAATTTATCTCACAAAGCACCGAGAGCACGCAGAAAAACCTCATAATAGACCATTAAAAGTCTCGAATCCCGTACCCATAATGTACACGGCTCGGTCGCTCCCGTGATCGCCGAATTGCCTACTAAACTGTAAAAAACGTAGATAAAAGTGAGGCCAGCGCATATTCCCATGGCCGGGAGACTGTGAGACAGCGTTTTAATGCAGCCATAATGGTCAATCGTCGGTGGATCGTATGAAATATGTAATACCGCTAATAGGTATCGGTGGGCAGCTTCCTCAGCGGTCGCTCAACCAATTTCGCCGTTGGTAATAACCTTAATATCCCATCATGTATGGCCCATGAGTGTATAAAGATGAGATGGGTAATAACTGCGCGAGCGCAGCCCGCGCCCGCCCTCCAAACCGATAATTCACTTTAAAGCCAATGTGTGTTTGGTTACGCTATTGCAATGGGTGTGTTTGGTTACGCTCGCTAATGGAAACATTATCTACTTTAAGCATGCAGGTAACATTATGCGTGTTAGAAGTAAAAAGAAACATCAACGGTTGTTAATTATGAGCATTTATATTTCTTCAAAAATATCAATCCAGGCCAGAAACGATCAAAACTGTGACTGAATGTCGACGACCGTCACAATCGGTTAGTGGCGTGATCTATGTATACAGTGATTAGTATTAAAAAGACAGCCCTTAGTTGCACGTTTTCTGGAGGTTCCTTTAAGGTACTCATATAATAAAACGGTACTTTCTCAGATCTCATTATTGTACTAGCCATAATTTTCAAATACATATAATACTATCCCATTATTATTGAATTATCTTTGACATGTCAACCACTTATTCCACGTTGTTATACATCATGTGGCTGAACACCGAGCGGCTAGATCGCGGGCTCAGGTTGTACTGCACTTCGAATTACATGCGTAATAAACGAAGCGATTAAATAAATCGTAAACGTAACTTTTGATTATACAGTGTACGTTGATAATGATCTGAGAAATATAAATAAAGCGAGACATTCATAACTATGAACATAAAAATACAGTAGCATGAAAAGAAGTAACGTCAAAATAAAAGGAATGGAAAAAGGAAGAGGCAACTATTAATCTCAATCGCGGACCTGTAAATAATTAGTCATCGAATGTCATTACGAGAAATGTGTGTCGGCGGTGTAAATGATACTTTCTTATGGATATGAGACGGCAGTGAATGAGGATTTCTAAAATAAGAGGCAATTTATTATCATTGCAGCCGCAGTGACGCAAACACTCGTCGACAGATATTAAGCGTTAGAACACTGCATCAGAATGAAGCGAACTCGATACAGCCGAAGATAATATCGTCTCTTTTGCGTGTGGCATCCACACTTGAAACTAGAACATACATCAAACCGCTGACAAATAAGATCGCATTACTCTTTCTCGAATTGGAAACACCGTTACATGTCCAAATTTACAACCGGACCGATAAAAAGCGATAAACAGAAATCAATTAAGCCGTTTCGTAGTTAATTTGATAATTCCATACAACAGGTAAACAAAGTCGACGCGGATTAAGATATAGCGGTCGATGAAAAAAAAGAAGAAGAAGAAACAAACGGAGGAATCGTTCATCAGAAGTCGTAAACCGATAGCGTTTTTAATTGTACATTAAAATTCGATAATTACAATTTGTGGAATTGCTAAATCGAAGCGTGTAATTTTTTCGTATGCATCGGGACGAACATTGTGAATTTAATTGCGTGCCTGTTAGCGGCGCACCCCGAGGATGTGTCGTTAATAGAGCGTTGTGTCTCTTCATTTTGTTTGAACGTTCACTGACTCTGTTATTTCGGAGCGACTAATAAATTGCGCGATGACAGGTGTCAGCTGCTCCAACGCCTCTGCACTCTTGCGTCGATGTCTCATTCCTCACGTTCTACTCCTAAATTCTCTTATTTTATCAACGCTCCGTTCAATTTTCGTTTCGTTCTCTCGCCATTCTATTTGTTTGCATTAGCATTATAGTTTCGGCTCGGCTAATCCATTTCGCATGTGGTATGCAGAGACGGGTTTTTAAAATTCCACAGCAATTTTCCTCTCCATTTACAAGTGGGTGCGTTTGGTAATTTATCATAAAGATTAATTTTAATTTTGATTCTGATAATAAGTTCTCTTTAAATGTACGGTCTGTGTGGCAGTTTTATTACTATATTTAATAAATTGATATATTTTAGAGAATTGACTTAGCTACCTGCTAAAACTCAAATACATATATTAGTGGATATGTTATTTCCGCAGTCAATAAATAAAAACGTAAGGTGAAAATTGCTGTTTTTAAAATTATTTTTTTTACGTTTGTTTTTTAAAGATCTTTTGCATTATTGAATCATTCACATATTATTGGTCTTTCTTTTCATGTGATCTATTTTATTACAATGAAATAAGTATATGTGACTATATATGGAAGACTTCACATGCATCAGAGAACATTACAGGAAACTCTAAGTTATATAGTAAAGTTCAACGCACACATGTACTTAAAACGCAAATTTCCATATAAAACGACTTTGACTGCCTCGTTGGTCGTGTTAGTTGCAAGTGCGACTGCCGATCGGGAGGTCCCGGGTTCGATTCCGGGGTCGAACA
>DWDT01003449.1:0-12289 GCA_018245595.1 Microceris scylla | reverse complement strand
CCTCGTACAGGTCCGAAACTAGTCGGGCCACCCCGAAAAACGTACGTGAGTTAAGCCGGTACATTTATAATCAAAAATAAATATGTATCAAAACAAAAATCATTTATTTATGAAATATAATTAATATTTGTCGACATACAATTAATTAATGTATGTATGTATGTATGTCTTCATGGACTGTTATTAATTTTCTTCTGCCTTTTCTTGGTCTATTTTCATGAGAACCCGTCTCACAACCCACAACGCGAGAACTTCACTTCTCGCGCTATATTCACTTGCCACTGGCCTTGTTGATGTAAGAACTTAATTTTTAGGCGTTGTTCTGCAGTAAGTTCATTTTTTGGCATTTGGTACTATAAAAAGACTAATATATTCGAAAATTACTAAAATAATTGCATAGAAAGGGTGTGTTCACTTCAAAATATCATAAAATGCAAAACTTCGTAAAATAGCTAATTGCACAAAAATTTTGTTCTTACAGACCTGCATGTCATAAAGACGTCTCATTGTCTTTTTTGTAGGTAAAAGTGTCCCTAATACAAGAATAATGCCCTAAAAAGCTAAGCCAAACAATAATTGTTAAGATAAGGATAAACAATATAATATGGGAGCCTAATACTTTTGCTCGTGGCTGTACCTATCAATATTACAATGTGTACTAGAATGTTCTCTGTCATTTAATTTGTTTATTGAAATATGCCATTGCCAAAACATTTCTAAATTGACATGGTATCATCCCGATAAATGTATTTTATAAAAGAATTATACAGAAGATTGGAATTTAATGTTTTTAATAATGTATTTGTTGTGGCTTGTGCAATAGCACAAGCCACAACAAATATAACAACATATAATAACAATATTTAATAAAATAAATAAAATGTATCCTTCCTTGTATGTCGTTCCTAAATAATTTGATTTACTTCTTACTTAATTTACTATGGTTACTGATGGCTATAGTGTAATGAACACATTCAAATGGTTCATTAAAGCTCATTAAAATGGGCTTGCTGTAGCTGTTAAAATTAGAATAATCACAATATCATAACCAGCTTGTTTAAGTCCAATGCTGGACGAAAGTCACTCTTAAGGGGATTTGTCCTAATAATCCCTATGCTGGGCATGCAAATTATGGATCACGGAGCATAGTATCTAGCATCGCCTATACTGCTGCCGCCTGTTGGCAAGCAGGGCATTTAGGCGAGTCACACTATGATGAGCATGTCAATATATAAAATAACCACCACAAAGGAATGTTGGAAACATTAACACTGACTGAAAAACATGTATGATATTTAATGTAATCTTCATTAGAGATTCTGGGTTAAAAATGTTGTACATCTCTTTCAATAAATGTACATTATAGGATTAGATATCACTTGCTGTAATAGTAATATGCTGGATAAGATCTGCAGAGGATTGGGTGCTGTGGCACACCTTGGGAAAGGCCTAAGTCCAGCAGTGGGATGGTAAAGGCTGATGTGATGATGGTGATGCAGTAATAGCAAATGGAAATATCGTAAAGAAAGCGTTACATCTTAGAGTTATTCATAATTGTCTCTAAATGTGTACAGTCTGCTAACGCCAACTTGGCCAATGTGGAAACCAGTTCTTAACTATGCAATGTAGAAAAGATTGATGATGAAGGTATGAAACTGATTGTAAATGTCTTTTTTAGGACAGCGCCCTGACCCTCACACTTAAAGTTCTTTTGGCGATAAAATCGGCACAAATAGAAGAAGTTGTGACAGCCCTATCACTAGATGATATTGATGTACTAATGAAATACATTTATAGAGGCTTTGAATACCCGTCGGAAGGATCGAGTGGACATCTTCTGCTTTGGCACGAAAAGGCATACAACGTTGGCGGGTGCGGTTCTATTGTCAGAGTACTTTCAGACAGGATGAAAGTTTAACGATCCATTTCTATATAATAGAGTATATTCAATAAATACATTTATTTTAAAGGGTTTTTTTTTTAATGTATGCATCCAATATTATAATACATGGAGTTTTATTAAAAAGAAATAATAATAAGAATGAAGTGATTATCAGTCACCTTAGTACAACATGTTACGATTGAGCAACATAGGTATCTACATAATAGCGTTGAAGCATTTCGTATTCTCTTTCCAACTTTACCAGACACAACCTACAAGAAACAATTCGAATGCCTTTCCATACATACATATCTTCACCCCAGAGCCGCTAGATGCCTTGCGGGTTAGGCAGATAGCATGAAGTACCAAATATCTATCTTAGCAGATCTGCCGTGCTTAAGATGGCTTTCTCTCAGATAATATCGAGGAATGTATACAATATTCACCTAGGGATGTTTTAATTTTTAGATCCTCTATGCTTAGTTATATTATATATAAGACTCCAAGTAAGCTAAGTTTTTACACACCTAGATAGGTACATCGAAGCAAATGTGTGACGTAGAAATAGGAGATTAGCATGGCTTTGGAAAAATGTACTCTCCTGTCGGCGAGCGTAAGTCACCGATTAAAATAGGCAGCTCGGTGGAAAAAGAAAATACCTGTTATTTTACTTAACAATTCAAAAGTGACTTTCACTTCATTGAGTCATAAAAAAAGGAAAATTTCTCAACACGTAGACATATTAGAATACCAAATAAATAGAGAGATTTGTAACTAGCTTATATCAGTTAATGAAGAAACATCAAAGCGATGCCTTTTCTAATTCCATAGCACCCTTCTTCGCACAGCGTTAGTGGAAACTTTCCACGAGTCATGGTCAAATCGCTCAGAGTCCAGGAACACTTGGTGGCAGTCGCTCCGTTTCACCGCTCTGCTACATTCTCTTACACCGTTGATCGTCCGCAAAACAATTTAATGAAATCATACCCTGAACCTATCCATTAACATCACGCATTCGGACTCCACTTGTAAATAATTATCACATACCTACTCGTACATATGTACAGAGTCATATCTAAGATATTCAGTCTTGTTACAGGTTGAAACGAGGTATAGTCATAATGATCTTTTGCTTATCATCTTTTTGCAACTTGCAACTTATCTTTTGTTGTTGCATAATTCATACACGTAAGACAAATTAGAATTTTTGAATTAAATCACCTATACCCTAATAGCCTTTTTTATTATCTTATAACAGTTTTTTTAGTGCATTTTAGTAGTGCACATGGTCACAGTCATCTTCCCTTATAATATAAAAATGCAATTTTTAAACCCGCTGATGGATCTAATTTAAATGTAATATGAAAGAAACAATATTGAGGTGCTAAAGTTATATTAGACCGAAATTAGTAATGGAAATGAGATTTTAAAAATGTATATTAGGTTTCGGTATCCAGAGTTTCAGAATAGGGTTAGTCGTGCTAATTAGGACTATCATCTAATACAAGTATTATCGTCCCGCAACAATATGGATCAACATATTATGTATTTGTGTCTACGCGTGTGTCTATTACAACGGTCTAATCGTATCTACCGTTCAGCGCGCTGTAGATGCGCTTTATGAAAGCAGAGAATGTCTATGCGAAGCGCTATAGTTAATAGGTGTACGGTCGAGAAGTGATCGTAGTGGGCACTCGGAAGAAAGTAATAGTAACCCCGGCCGGAAGTCTCTCACCGGCGTTGGAACGCGCCATATAAAAGCCAACCAATACACTTGCTATCGAATAGTTTAAACTGCACCTTGGAGCTACGCTCACTCACGACACAATGGGGACACTGGTTAGTATTTCTTTTATTGTTCTTATTTTGTTGGTCTTCTAACATAGGTACCCGGCAGCTATCACGGACGCGTTATGTCATTCATTACACAAGCTAATACTTCTTTTTGTAGTGTCGTTCCAAATGAAAACGAAACCAACAGCGTATTACGTAGACAACAAACGAAAAACAAACCAAAGTGTTGACCTGCGTAATATATGGCGTTTGTGAGTTAACGTTTTGGACTGTCGCATATTAAACGGTACTCACTACTATATTGTTTAGCTTATTGCACTTGTGTTATTAGAACCAACGGTTTTATATGTACTAGGTACGAGCTACTGAACTTCAGAAGCCATGTTTTCCCAATAATCTACTTTATAGACTTGGATACGTTACTTTCATTTCAATCGCTGTTTTGTACTGGCTTATAAAGCTAATTAGGAACATGCTTCGACCCAACTGCTGGATGGTCACAACTACCTAGTTCCTCCGGCTTAAAAGGGCTGCTCGCATCGCGCTCGAACTACTTTATGTCTGTTCGCTTCATGATCGATTATGTAATAAACGGCTATGGCATCATTATATAACAGATATTAGAATGGCAAAACAGTGAACGTTACATATTTCTCTGAGGGCTTGGATTATTACTTGGAGACAATTATATAACACTTTAATTATATTGTTGCACACTTCCATGTGGATTTAAGAGCATTGATAGCCTTGTACTTAGACTTCAGCTTCCGTCCTGGGTTCATATCTTTGTTCGCATTTCTTGACAATAATGTGCGTCTTAAGATAAAATATCACTTGCGAACATTGTTAGGAAACCTACACATTTTAGTGTTTTCTATTATGTTCTGTGCCACGCGTGACATGTGCCGACCCGCGCCTGCTCAGAAATCTGAACACTGGCCTTCAAGGCCATTATTGATTGATACCTCATTCAAGTAGCAATGAGGTATGAATACTAAAAAGTTTACATAGTTTTACAATGTTAATTTGTATTGTTACAGAAATTTATAATATTACTGAGCTGCACGAGCGCCTGCCTCGCATCACACCATTCGCACGTCATTCCGGTGGAAGGTTACGAGAGCGAGCTGCAGGATCTCGGCGAACACGTCATAACACCCGAAGCGCCAGTCAAAGTCATCAAAATCACCAAGACCGTTGCAGTGAAAATCCCCGTCCCCTATCCCGTGAAGATAGTAGAGAAAGTGCCTTATCCTGTCCATGTCGCGAAACCGTACCCAGTGCCTGTGCCGCAGATAGTCAAAATACCACACCCGGTCATAGCGAAAGGCACACATGAACAGGACGGTGATGGACACCCTGCAGAGGAGAATTCGTATGACGTGCACGAACAGCATGAAGCGCCTAATGCAAAAGAATATCACGTTTCAGCTGAGAATGAATCCCACGATGGAAATATTTACGACAGTTACCAACCGGCTTCATTCAGCAATGGCTATGCCTCAGGTGGGCCTGGACACTCGTATGGGGCGCCTAATAATTTTTATGGGCCGCCTGAGGGCCATGGGGGTGGCCACTCATTCGAATCGAGAAGCTACGATGAAGCTATACAGAAGTACCTAGACGAAAACAAGCCCAGCAGCAGCGGGGAAGGTTCCAACCAACACTATTAAAGTTCTGTCAATTTGATTGTATATAGCTATGTGTGAATAGTGGGTAATAACACACATTTCATGTGTACAAATACTATTTTAATGGAAGTATGTTTCTGTGATAATTTATCCATTGAATGAGTGTTTTCGCACGCAGCCTATTCTCACTAGGAATATGGTTGTCCTTGTTACCCTTTTGTTGTTACATGTGTAATATTAGACGTGGACTGTGTAATATTGTCATTTTCGTAATAAATTATACAACATATTGTTTGTACGCGTATTTATTATAAACTCTTGCATTAAAAAACAAAATCACAAACAAAACCAACATTCACAAACAATTGTCTCTCACAAACATCAAAAATGATCAAACGATACTGCACTTCGTTAGTCTAACATTCGTTTAAGTGGAAATTAAAATAAAAACAACAACAATCATATATTTATTTCTTTTTACTATGTATGCGATTGAAAAATTAAACTTATATATTATAATATTAAAGGCTACTATTCAATTACAACATATTTTTCTCTATATATTTTTTATTTGTAAAGTTCATATATAATTGACAGACGTTAACTTTAGCACACGAAGAGACAATCTTTCATTTGCAAACCATTAAAATTACTTGTAAGGTTTTTTTTTTAAATATTTATGGTTTTTTAAATAGTTGTGATCACGGGTGCAAAAGGACCCCGACTTCTCCTCCGTCGTCCCGGCCGGGTCGTCGCGTGACATAAACGTTCACAAAACACATCCGCCGCCGTCCGATGGAGCTCATAGAAAACGGGTGAATTAAATATTTTAAACAGCCTTTAGGACTCTAAAAAATGCAGCGATTTTTATATTAATCAATAAACGTATAAAAAAAATGGTCAACTCAATTGAAACGGCTCGGCGCAGGATCGTATCGCTAATTAACACGAGCGCACACCGACAGTGACATGGGAGAGGCGGCGGGGTCGAGCAGCGCGGCCAGCGGCGGGGCGAAGGGCGCGCGGCGCACGGCGCGCAGCGCGGGGCGCGGCGGGGGCGGGGGCGGCGGCGGCGGCTCGTCCTCGTCCGACACGTACATGCGCGTGAGGTCGGAGGCCGCGGACGCCGTCTCGCACGCGCTGCGCCGCCCGCGCCGGCAAAACAATCGGTCGTACAGAACGTTCGACGCGAACGTGCTTAACTAAACTGCCCTCGCCTACTGGATATTGTCACGCTTACAGATGCGACATCTAAAAATCACTATAAATGTATATGCATACTAGTGACCGACCGACCGAGTTCGGTTTCGGTTGTGGTCAGTTCTGGCCGAGAACTCCAGTTTCAGCCAAAAACGGCCGAATCCTTCGGCCGCGCCGAAAGTTCGCATTCGTTATATAAGTTATGTTTTGCACATAGGTGATTTGATATTTCTTTTTTAATCTGTACTTCTGTTATTATTTATTTCATATCAGTGGCAATTATCAGGCATTGAACTTCATTTCGTTGAGTTTTATTTATAAGCCATTTTAGTTTTCCTTGGATGTGCGTATACTCGTATATACGTAATTGTTGTTGAATTACATTCTGTATCCTTGTTTGTTATTTTAACATTATTTACCATCCAAACAAGTAGATAGATGCTAACTTTACTGTGTGTAACCTTCGTTTAATTAATTTTATTTAACTATGAAGAAAGGCATAAGCATAGCTAATGCGAATGGACAACCCAGTCAGCCATCCCGCTTCATAATTTCTCCTTTATGGCACGTGGGTGATTTAATAAAAAAAGCCTGAATGTATTTTTAATTTGCAATAAACTATAATATGAATACAAAATGAATGTCGCGAATTTTATAAATCCGGAACATATGTTCATGACATTACAAAAAATTAAATATACTCGTTACGTAGTTTATGATTGTCTTTTTACTTCATTTAGCGCTTATTTAACTATCAGTATAAATAGAATATGCAAATAAATGTGTAAAAGGTCAGTGATCGTAAAGCACACTGTATGCTTCGCATTTTGGAGTCGTGCAAAATTTAAGATACACTTGATTTCAATATGCAATAGAAATTTTAAATAAGTTTAGGTAAGTTTCGGTTGCGGTTTGTAATGCACTAATGCATACATATGGCGCACACACTGGCAAATAGTAGTAAAAAAAGGTAAATGAGTAAGGGGAGCAGGTCCAGGCACGCACCTGTGGCTGTAGTAGTCGGCGTCGTCGAGCGGCGCGTCGAGCTGCGCGTCGAGCTGCGCGTCGAGCTGCGCGTCGAGCTGCGCGTCGAGCGGCGCGTCGAGCGGCGCGCCGGCCGCCGCCGCCATCGCCACGTCCTGCTCCTCGAAGCTTGGCACTCTGCTCCATGGTACAATTATCAGAATCGATATTACGAGGTATTCATTATTAGGACTTAGTCCAGAGGTTTTTCTCAGGAAGGTATCTGTCCGATGCCAATACGGAAAATACGGGTACGCGTCCCCAGCTTCCTCGAGCGTCTACTGCCACTCCCCACCTCGGACGGACAGAGGTCCGTGGCAGTAGACTCCCAGTACCTTTTATTTCATTTATTTATTGATAAATGTATACATTTTTATTAGTATCATAGCGATAGATTACACGTAACCTTTTAATTTATTAACTTATAACTTATATAATTTATTAACTGGTAAGTATGTATGTTTATTACTTATGTATTTTAGTTATTATTATTAGTATTATTGTGTACGTATTTGATATAAATCTCTCGTATTTGATATATTATCGTGTACGTATTTGATATAAAGTCTTTGTCATCTCCTTTTATCCGCCCCCCCCCCTCACCCCTGTGCAAATAGGCTTATACACGGACACCTCCCGCAACCTGTATAAAGCCTGGCTCGGTGAGGACGGCAACCCAGAGCTGATAAGCAAACGGGAATCGCAGACTCGGCGGGCTAGCAAGGCCTGGTGGACGGCTTAGGGCGGCGCTAGAAGGCGAGAGTTAGCGTCGGCCAAACACTGCATCCGAACCTCCCTCTGATTGTTACAGCTTTCTGTTCCATCAGGTAAAAGGGGCGATGACGAGAGGGTATTCCTGTGTCTGCGCACACACTTGAGCACCAAAATATCTCCTGCGCAAATGACTTTCCGAATTTTGGACTCCGAGTGACACAAAAACCTATGGCGTTGGACAGAGGTAGAGAGTTCTAGTTGTGATGCCAACTAGGCTTTGACGGATGTCTGCACATAGGCGATTCAGGGAGAGTGTTTGCTTTTGCGTTGCAATGGGCTAAAAACGTGGATTCGGCAGCACTCTGAACGGCGAAGCAGCCCTATTTAGGGAGGCACTGTTTCCCCTGCTCAGCCGGGCAGGGGACTAGAAAAGTTATCACAAAAAAACGCTTGGCCAACACCCATTCGGAAGTAGCAACCGCGGCTGCTTCTGCATCACCTAAGACGCTCTCCCTCCTTGATCGCGACAGCAATCAGTGCCCAGAACGAAAAACCGCCATTGTAGCTCGAGAACTTCACCGCTATGGCGTAGATAGCGCTGCTTTTAGCGAGACTAACTAGTGGGAACTAGTGAAGCACTGCGGTGGGTACACTTTCTATTGGAAGGGTACCCCTGCAGCCGAACCCAGGCGTTCTGGTGTCGGCTTCGCGATCAAAACCATTATAGCCAGTAAGCTGGAGGAGTATCCCGTGCACTTCTCAGACCGCGTAACTTCCTTGCGCCTACATTTGGACAATGCCAATGTCATGATTGTAGTCAGCGTATATGCGCCGACTATGGATAGAGATGACGAGGTCAAGTACAAGTTCTATGACGGTCGCGCAGATTCTCTCTAGGATACGTCCTAGAGAGCAGATACTTGTACTAGGCGACTTTAACGCTCGAGTCGGGCGTGACTTCGAAGCTTGGCCTAGGGTTCTTGGCAGACATGGTGTTGGTAACATAAATAATAATGGGCAACTGTTTGAACTAGCAATTTGAACTAGCAATTACCAACCACTATGTTTAGACTTCCCGCTAAATATAATACCACTTGGATGCACCCTCGGTCAAAGGACTGGCATTTGCTTGACTATGCCGCCGTCAGACAGAGGGACATCTCACAAGTGAAGATCACTCGAACTATGAGAGGTGCTTACTGCTGGAGCGATCATAGGCTCGTATTGACCAAACTCAGGCTCAATCTCCATCCTCCCCGCAGATCTCGAGGAGAAGAAAAACCTAAGCGGTTGGATTTGGACAAGCTCCAATATAGAGTGTTCTAGGAGATATATATGAAAACGGTCAATAACATGGTTCGACTGATTGATACTAAGAGTGGTGACCCTCTAGCTCACTAGCAAACGATTGGTTTCACGAAAACGACGAGATGCTTATGTGGTCAATCGGGAAGCACTGAGAGCTCTTGCATCAGGACCGTGGTGTACAAACTGAAAGAGTCAAACGCAGTAGCACCGTGGCTACTGCTACTACTAAATGAAACGACCATTATGTAAAGTGGACTGTTCAATACATAATATATCTCACCTCCCGAGATTTAAATTCAGTTTGTACTCTTGAGACTTCTGCACCATCTCCAACCAGTTCGATTTATTGACTTCGTCGCCAGATGAGCTGAAGGAGGAGCCAGGCCTGTGGTAAAGTAAAAAAGTATTATATACACAAAGTGACATGTAAGCATATTACATTTTGATGAAATTGAAGAAAAAAAGGGATCAAAAACAAATTTTACAAATCTGTATTAATGCATATAAGTTAAATATTAGGTATTTACGTATGAAATTGCCGTTTTGCATGAAATAAATGAAGCTAGTTTTTTTTCTATATTTTTTATTTCTATGAATCAAAGTAATCACCCATGCAATCAATGCATCTTTGCCAACGCATTGGGAGCTTATTGATGCGGTTAGGTAAAGGAAACATTTGGAAGTTAGATAAAAAAAATTGCCAACTTCAGAACACTTTATTTTTGAAATATTATGACTTGAGTGAGCACACAGATCGGATGCGCGGTGGCAGGCGATTGGCCGCTGATGCTTGTCACCCCCCTCGTCGATCGGCGGGGCGGGCGTGGGAACACAAGCTCCTGCCTAAATGTAATTAGCAATTCGCTGGCGCGAACAAATGCCCTTCTTGATAAAATCAGCTGGACGGGAGACAACAAATTCTTCAAAGGCATTTTGTACTGCCTCTCGGGTATTAAATATTTTTCCCGCCAAATAGTTATCCAAATTCTGGAAAAAGTAGAAGTCTGTAGGCGCAAGGTCTGGTGAGTACGGCGGATGACGGAGAACTTCCAACCCCAGCTCTTGTAGCTTGGAGACCGCCTGCTGCGAAGTATGAGGTCGCGCGTTGCCGTGCAGGAGCAGTGGAGCCGAACGATTGACCAAAGGTGGTCGAAGACGTGCGAGCTTTTCCATCATTGTGTTCAGTTCTTCACAGCACACATCTGCAGTAATGCTCGTCCCGTTTGGTAAGAAGCTGTGATGAATTACACCCGCGTTAGACCACCAAACAGTGACCATCACTTTTCTAGTGGTAAGTTTTCGTTTAGGGCATTGTTTGGGTGCTGAACCAGGGTCCAACCAACTTGCTGACCGCTTACGATTGTCAAACAGGATCCATTTGTCGTCACAAGTAACAATTGGGTTCAGAATTCTTTCATTTGTATGCCTGTTGAGCAGTGTAAGGCACGTCTCGACGCGTACTTCGCGCTGGCGATCATTGAGTTCGTGGGGTACCCATTTGTCAAGCCTTGTCACCTTGCCAATTTCACGCAAATGGACCTATATTGTTTTGATGTTAATTTCGAAAGCTGCTGCTAATTCAGCCGTAGATTGAGTTTTATCAGCTTCCACAATCGCCTTTAATTCGTCATTGTCGACCAAAGATTTCGGACGACCACGGGGTTCATTTTTCAAGACAAAATTTCCAGAACGGAAGCGGGCAAACCAATAATGGGTAGTGCGTTCGTTTGTATTGTTCGCTCCGTAAACGTCGTTGATGTTGCGTGCCGCTTGTGCCACTTTGCTGCCACGACGGTACTCATACTCCATAATTACTCGAACTTTTAACGTATCCACGATGACCAAAAACGTTCGAATGCGTTGAAAACAAAACACTAACTATTAAACAAATGACGATTGTAGAAAAAAATTCCATATTGTCAAAATATCATCAATTTGCATATAGAATTATCAGCCAAAAAAAAATATTTTGATTTGAAATGGCCAGTGCGGCAAAACGGCAGTTTCATAGGTAAAGACCTAATATAACAAAACCGGTATGCTTGTATTAAGAAAGATATAAATATAAAGGAAGCACCTGTAAGGACAGAGATATATGGCACTCGGTTCCTACATCTTGAGGCCATCTTGGGTACCTCAATACTAGTATTGGACAAATTTATTCATATATCAAACTTACATGGGCGTGTAGTTGACGATAGTGGCGAGATGCTTTTGTTTGTGCACTTGGTAGAAGTTGTCGTTGGGCGGGCTGCTGTGTTCCTTGCTGATGTCCACAGAGACGTTGACGCTGGCCTGGCGGGTGGAGTTCAGGACGCTGCTCTCGGATATGTCGTCCAGGGAGAACTTCAGTTTTTCTGAAATAAAAATTGCATTGGTTTAACATAGAAATGGCTTAGAAATACCTAATATATAATAATGGGCAGATGGTCTGGACCACAGGTAGGGGAACAGATGCACAAAATTTAAATTTCGAATTGTAACAGGATCTTATATATATATATATATATATATATATATATATGAAAATCAATTGCTGTTCGTTAGTATCGCTAAAACTCGAGAACGGTTGAACCGATTTGGCTAATTTTGGTTTTGAATTAATTGTGGAAATCTAGGGAAGGTTTAAAAGGTGAGTAAATATGAAAAAAAAATGTTAGGAATGTAGTAAAAAAGAGAGATCCGAAAGACCGCGTGTAGGGGAAGGGGTTAAATCTCGGTGGTCGCCGTAACAATA
>DWDT01003448.1:0-12292 GCA_018245595.1 Microceris scylla | reverse complement strand
TGGCCTTAACCCTCTCAATATAAGAGGAGACCCGTATTCCAACAGTGGAATTGTAATGGGTTGAAAAAAAAAAAAAAAAATTTTAAGTCATCAAAATTTCAGTAATCAAAGTTTTTGATTCGTTTTTGTCCAACGTAGGACTATGGCCTTAACCTAATTCATTCTAACAATAAGAGGCGACATGTATCCAATGGTTGAAGGTTAAAAGGGTTGATGATAAAAAACTGTCCAACAATGGCTAGTATCTGACCAAATTGAAAGCACGCGAACTTAAGTTTTATTATTGAATTTATCGAAGTTTTAAAGAGAATTATTCTTTGAATTTTTATAATACTGGTTGTTACAACAGACGCGACATTTAACATTTATTACATTTTTAAACTGTCTATTTTTAACACTCTTCAGACTATATCCATACAAAATATTCCAATTGGACGATTAAACAATACAGATCAATGATTATACACCAAAAAAAGCAACAAATAGTTTATAACATTAGTGTACTCTATTCAGCATATGTTTGACATACATACATACAATTTTAAACCTTTTGCCATCGCCTAATTCCTGATGAAAACGATGTTTCTCCTGCGTTTATTCTTTAATCAGACGGTTTCTTCTCATCTTCCGTCTGCTGGCTCAAAGGTCCTGGAAGGCTGCCATTTCTGCTGTAGTTTTCCCGAAACACTAAAATGTGTTACATCACCAGAGGCACAAAAAGAAATATTTTCGGAATCAAAATCTCATTAAAAAACCTTTAGACTTCACTAGAGGCCAAAAAATAAGAAGTTCTTGTCCTTTAGAACCTGAATTTTAGAATGATCAATTACCTATGACATATAACATATCTAATGTTTGTTACAAAAACTATTAGGAAGGTGCAAATGAGGACGAAATAAGTTACGAGGTGTAAATGACAAACTAAATTTGACAAACACGTTAATTCGATGATTGGGATTCGTCGGAGACTGGCGAACCAATTCCAACCCTACAAGAGACGCGCGGTCAACAAAGGGATTAAAACGCAACCGTCTCCCAGGACACTAATTGTCCTGTATCGAATGCGAGCGATCACAACCACGCTAACCGCGCGTCGAACGTATTTTTACCGACGAGCGTCTAGACGGCGACCTGCGACGCGGTCCTGACGTGATTCTTGCCAAAGAAGAGAAAGTCACAAAGAAGCTCAAATTTCTAAATACTATTTGAGTAATAAGTAATATATGAACTATGCTCCTGTGGACTATGGGAAAATCTTGCGTTGAAAAGGCCTATTTCCAGTGAAGGACTAAAACAGGCTGATAATGACGGTGACAAAGATAATGGTTCGAATACGGTATTGCATTAAACGTGAAAAGCACAGTGAGGATAAATGTACTAAAAATAATAGCGCCAGAAATTTAAGGATTAGTAAAAAATAGTTTTATTTATTTATAGACACTTTGAGGTTTGAAAATTATCTTATAAAAAATATGTTGGAAAATGGATCTTATAAAAAATATGTTGGAAAATGGAAAATGAATAGAGTAATGTAAGAAAATGTAAAATTTAATGTGGAAAAATTTTACGCGAGAGAAATTATAGAACGAAATAGAAAAAAACATTAGGCTAACCTCGACTCAAATATCAATAAAAGAACCGAAATACCGGAATTTAAAATCAAATATTTAATTGGGCAACAAAAGCTTGTTTCTTAATTTATTTGTTACCAATAAATGTTTAATCTAGAGATAGCATCTTCTATATCAACACACAAATTAGCAAAAGCTGTGTGGACAAAGTGTTTATTTATATTACCTACTCTACATAAGTTACCAGAAATGTATTATCATCTGTATACTATCTGTGTTACCAACTATGTTATTATCTATATGACATCTACATACTCGTATGTTGTCACCGGTTATCCCTACGTTATAATTTATATTTGGAATTGCAAATGTAAACTCATTTTATAGGTTTTATGCAAAGTTGCATCGTTCCACTTTTCTCATCTGTGAGGTGTCGAATCCGAGCAAAAGGAGCGTGTAGACGAAAACAATTGTAGCCAATTATACGAGTAATTGAGACGGAATAAACGCCAACGATTTACGATAACTAATTTGTTATTAAATGGCTAACACTATATGTACATACGAGTATGTATTAAACCCAGAAAAGTGCAGTGGAAATTAATGAACAGTTTTTTTATAGATTGTGGATTCCAATGATTGGCTTTCATGTTAATATTAGTGTATGTATATCCAAAAGAATAATAATATTAGTGTATGTAAATCCAAAAGAAATACAGATCATTGGAAACATCACTTTTAAAATATTATTTAACTAAACGGTTTTCTCTTTTTTACCCTAACGACTCTTAACTTTAAGAATTTAAACGTGACATTTACGAGTAACACTCTCTTACTGATCTTTCATCATATTCTTTATTTACCAATATTTGTTAGCTCATACAAACAATAATGACAGGCGATTTTGGATTTAACTTTATATGGAAAGAGCGCCATGGTAAGAGGGACAGGATTTACTGTATTTTAATGCACGAGGTTTTTTAGCCTTTATTAACATAGAATCGGAGTGGCATGCAGGAACCAATTGTTTTGGGAACAATACCATCGATAGCGGTCTAACGTCATATCTGTCAGATCTTCTAGTCATAGTCGCTGCGTCTACCTTGGTCACTTCTTCATTCTCCTTCCGAGGAGCTACTCCACCAGAACAAAGCGGTTCTATTGGTTTGGCACTAGGTGTTTTACAAGCACTGTCATCTTTGTTTTGTTTCTCGTGACATGTTGTACATCTTTGACATGCTGTTGACTGCTCCGAGTTACTAAGCTGCACATTTTCTCGACAAACGCTAGAATCATCAATTTGGTTTTTGCTTTTTATATTTAACACGGAAGTTGCACCCTCTGCTTTCTCATTAGAGCAAACGTAAGTTTCCTCATCCGTTACTGACTGATTTTGGCATATCATACATTTTGGAGTAACTTCCCTAACAATGTTTTGTTTATTACAAGAGCAGCCGTATTTAGGAGGAACGCTCTTTTGCGAATTACTTCGGCATGTATTTTCGTCGTTCTGCGGATTTCGACAAGACCAAGATATGGATTTTTGATCATTTTTTGCATTGCATTGCGGGCAAGATTGAACTCCTTCTCCTTGACACAAATTATACACTGAAGAATCTACTCTATCAGGTGGGAGGAGGCTTGCTGTTTCCCATATTTTACATACCGTAGACTTAACAGAGGATTGCTTTTGTGCTAAGTCAATTGTTCTTGAAGTACAACTACATGTCTTTCTAATTGAATCTTTACTTTTCATATCATTAGACCTTTTTGTTAACCTCTCTACAGATTTACTAGACCCAAGAATTTTCTTAATTGCATCTAGTACAGTACCAAAAAATATTACTTCTTGCTCTTTTTTCTCAGATCCATTTTGTTTTGAAATAATCCTTATTTTGCAACAAGGTTTAGATTCCGTACCAGTACATTTTATTTCTTTTGGTGGGTTGTTGTAGGAAGGGCTTTTTGCTGACTTTACTTTATCTCTGAGTATCTTTTGTTCTTGTTCAATATTAGTCGTTATTGTTGAAGCGGCTTTTGGTTTATTACAAGTACTTAATTTACTACTTTTACTGCATGTTTCAAAATCGCGTGATGGTTTAGTTTCTTCAACCATTTCCTTAGAATATAATTTTCCGGTATTGGCAGCCGATTTCTCAGCGATTGAAGGGGTTTTGGTTTTTGGAAGTGAATTTGTCTCTTTGATACATATACACAACTCTTCTGTTTCTTCAAAACTATTAGCTAAACCTATAGTAGAACACGCGACATCCTTTTGAGTTCCTTCACAACATTTTAATTTGCTTTGAACTTTCCTGGAGGGCGTTTTTGGTAAACTTGGGATAGATTTATTACTACTACAGTTATGCGAGATTTTTGATTTATTACTTCCTGTTACAGGCATATACTTCACAGATGGTGTTTTAGAATCCATTTTAATATCACAAGCTTTACAGGATTCGGTTTTAAGTGACGGAAATTTCATTTTATCTTTAACATCTTTACAGGAGTATAAAAAATTGTCTACGCTCGTGGATATTAACCCTTCTGCCTTAATTTGTCTAGTTAAACTGATGACTTTTTCCAAATGGGTTGAGAGATCATTGAAACGCTTTCTGTTGGCCGTACTAAGAGTAGAAGACTTATCTCCCATTGGATCAGGTGCATAAGATTGCATTGTACGCCTGCTTACACTTTTCTCAACTGTCTTTACCTGCTTGATATTCTCCTCTTCCCTTTTACATAATTTACAAACACAATAATCAACTTCTGCAGCCTTTTTACCGCAAATACACTGTTGATTCTTATTGTTTTTCGCTTCTTTCTCTTTATTTTTCTTTGTCTTTAATTCTTTAAATCTCTTCAAACGGAAATTGTCCTCTCTTTCTATTTCTTCTAGTTCAGAACCTATGTATCTCAATGTAACCATTACTCTTGGCACGACCAGTTTTGAAAGAACATTCCATTTCCTGTAGATTCAAACCACAATCTTAATAAATACATAATTTTAGTCGTCTGAAGCTGCCAATATTCACCCTTCCGTCAGCGTTTACAATCATTTTACCTGTATACATTTCTTAAAGAAAAGTCTCGAAAAATAGTAGAATAATTATTAAATCCATGTGTTCTTTAAAATACTTCAATATTTTCACATAATACATATGAACAATTAAGAAACCATTTTTTTAAACTTTAAAATACACTTTATTGTCACAAAATATTTGATAAATATTCATATTTATGCCATAGATAAGTTCGACTAAGCTTGATCAAAATTACTATAAGCATATAAAGAACAAAAATCCAGTTCAATGGAAAACGAATCTCCGCCAATTGAATTTTTATCTCTGAGGTTGAAGAGATCGTAAGAAACGCACTGTTTTAAAATTGGTGTAGCCATTGGTGATACTCTAAATGTAATGTCAGATTTAGCCTTGTTATTAAGAAAACCACGTTTTTGATTTTCTGTCGGACACATAAGTATTTGTTTTTCATCTTCTTCATCTAAGAGAGATTCATACGACACGTCATATTCATCATTTTCATCATCGTCTAACAGTGAAGTCTCAGTAGGATCACGCTTCTCTTTTTTAACAATTATCGTCTCTGTCTCTTCGCGTATCGTACCATCAGGATTTTGTGTTCTTGTAACTTTTGTTATCTTTCGAACCTTCTTTTCGAAATAACCTAGAGAACTATCAACGGCTGGTGTAATATTTTTTTCAACTTCAGCGGTTTCTTTTCCTCTCAATGATTCACACACTTCACAAACGGACTGTTCAGGAGATTCTGAACTCTGTTCCGGCAGTAAAATATCTTCTTCTATAGGCCGAGAACAAATTTCACATGCTTCATATGGCGTTGATTCTTCGACTGTACGGTTACAAACTTCACATATTTCAGATGCGGTTCGCTCCTCGACAACACCTTTACAAGTTTCACATTCTTCAGAAGCCGTAGATTCTGTGACTATACCTTGGCAGAAATCACAAGGAGCGGATGAGCTATCGAAAGGTATTGTTGTGTTCATCATATTTTGACATTTCGCAGGTTCCTGTAATAAATCTTTTTCGCGATCACAATAACAAGTGTCGCTACACGTAGGATTAATTATTCGTTTTTCTATATCTTTTGGACCGTATTTCTGATACACCTCTATTTTTGTTTTCGCTGTTTCACATGAACGTAAGAATTTATCCACGCTCAATGATGTAATATTTCCCGAATTTATTTTACTAACTGATTTTATAATATTATCTATATGCAATTTGAGCGTTTCCAAGACATTCGATTCAGTTAAATTCTGTGTAATTTCTGGATTGTTCTCCTTATTTATTTGCTTTTTTACATCCCCAATTGCCTTTATGAAATCTTCAATACTTTCTCCTAACAGACCTTCTTTTTGTGCTTCTTTGCCAACAGAAAGTGTCTCGGCAATGTGTCCTGATATTTCTTGAAATGCTTTTTTTTCCCGAAGTTTTTCTTTGTCCTGATCTATCTTTATTTTAAATTCCTTACACGCCGATATAAAGTTTTCAATACTCGCTGATGTAGTGTTATTTTCTCTAGTACCATTTATTAATTCTTGTAACTCACTGATATGTTCCTTTAAATGATCCAATTTTGCTTCATCTATATTTTCAACATCGCTTGGTTTCCTTTCTAATTTTTCTTTAATCGCTGTACAAGATTTAAGAAACCCTTCTACTCCTGGTGTAAGCAAACCTTCGGCTTTATAATCTTGGGTCAATTGCACAACATCGTCAATGTGGGCTTGTAAACTTTCTACATTGGTTTTTTGTGTCTTTAATGTATCTATAGGACGTAGTTCATTTAATTTGCAATCAATTACTTCGCAAGCCTTTATAAAATTATCAATACTCGAAGAAACAAATCCTTTACATTTAAAGTCTTTAGTAACATCAACTACTTCTCGCATGTGACATTGTAAAGTTTTTATTTGGTCTGTTAAATTATCATCACTCTCTTTTGAATATTGTTCTGTTTTGAATAATTGCTCTATCTTATTTTTAGCTACTTCACACATATTTAAGAACTCATCTACATCAAAACTGTCTATACCCTTTTCTATAAAATCTCTGGTAATTGCTATTATATTGATTAACCGTTGCTTAATAAACTCCAATTTATTGTCTACATCGCTATTAGTAACAGGATGTGTTGCAGAAGGTGAAGGAGGTTCACGCGACTCCGTTAGCTCTTCTGTATTAAATTTCTGGGCTGGAATAGGAACTTTTATTTGATTTTCTGTTTCCGGTTTGGTCTGTATAGATTCACAAGAACACGGTGGCTTATCGTCTGCTACATTATCTTTTATTTTATCATCTGTTCGTTTGTTGTCAGTTAGTTTATCGCCTACTTGTTTATCTTTTACTTGGTGATCCTCTTTTCGTTTTACATCTACTTGTTTATCATCTGCTCGTTTATCACATATTGGACAGAAATGTTCCTTTCCGTGATCATGTTTCCTTTGTCTGTCTTTCTTCTTTTTCTCTTTTACTTTTTTAAGTCTACCAAATTCTTCTCTAGCCAACTCTTCAAGTTCTGATAGAATGTACACGGAGGTTACATTCAATTTCGGTATTATAATTTTATTTAATATGTTTGCTCTCCTGTTAACAAATAGAAATCGGTGTCTCAGAAACATTTAATCCTTTTTCTAAAGCTGCCGTGAACCCATTCTTCCTTGTTAAGAACCTAGTGTTAAATACTATTACTGGTAAACGCACTAATCTTTTCAATATAATGAAAGCCGTTAGTATATGTTGTGAGTGAAAATTACAATCTTGTTACGATATAAAGTCTGAATATTGAGGAAACAAATGATTACTAACATAGACTGATCCGGTAGTTTATATCTTTATTTTAAGATCAGAACAATGTTTGTTGTGTGAATTAAATAGTTTTCAACGTTAAAACAATTGTTCGTTTTGTAAAAATGTATGTTCCGTTACAATCTTATTGGTCATAATCTATACAACTGTCTATAACACTGGGGCTATATTCTCCAAAATCTACTGAAAATAGAGTCACCGATGACATGCAGTAACGCGCGACGGGGTCTGACATGGGAGATGGTGAAATTAAAATTTCAGATCTTACTTTTCTTGGAATTACATCAAATTTTGAATAATACGGGGAAGAATCCAAGCTTTTCGTTGTTACCACCCCAACTGTACTAGAACCAGAATAGGTATTAGATTTAGACGTTGTTCCCGATGCACCTGAAGGCTGATAAGTTATTCTACCTGCTCGCTCTTGGCTTAAAGGGTTTGGCGCTGGAATAGCGCTTACTGTGACTGGAACTCGAACTACCTTTTTAACTCTAATAACTTTTTTTTCTTCTGATATAGATCCATCTTCTTTTTTTACTCTAACGACTTTTGTAATTTCTTTAATCTCAGTTTCAAAAATCCCAAGTTCTAAGTCTAATGGTTCAAGTGCCACAGTTTTTGTAGATTTAATAGTTTCCTTCGATTCTTGCAGAGGTACTGATGGTTGAGTTAACGATTCTTTTTCAACAAGGTCGTCCTTAATTAGTTTAGAAGCTTTATCTGCTAAGTACTTTTGTTTGCATTTGTCGCATAGCTTATTCAGTTCCTCATCATACGTTTCTTGATCGCTTTCTATCGATTGCGCGCTGCGAGATTTTTCTTCCAATTTTTCTTTCAATTGTTCAGCTGTTTTGATAAAATCATCTATACTAGCTGTTATAATTCCTTGCTCATCCATATCTTTAGTTTTAGTAACAATATCAGCTAGATGAGCTTTGAACTCCTCAATTGTTTTATCTTCTCTAATGCTAACAGACTCTGCCACAACCGGTGCGTCACACTGTACACATCTTTCAATCACACTTCTTTCTCTGCTTGGTTCACTGGTGATACACACAGCGGGTTCCTTCTTTTTTTCTTCAGTTTCACCAAATATTTTCTTTTTAATTTCCAATATTTTCTTAAGCCTAAAGAATTCTTCACGGGCGAATTCTTCCAACTCACTCATAATGTACATCGATGTAACATTTGTCTTTGGGATTACAATCTTCGACAGTACATTCATTTTCCTGTTGACAATTCGGACATTTTATTTCCCTTTCACAATAAACTGCCAATCTCCCTTTTTCTATAAGGACTGAACGGTTTCGATCTGCAGACTTAATTCCTCTAGTCTTGTTGGTTGTGATAATATTGATTTCACTTTATTTATAGCAAGAGAGTCTTCAATGGGAAACTATAAACAACTTTTCCGTTAAAAATATTACAAATTAAAGCTGACGATGAACTCTCAAAAAATGTTAACAAATTACTTTCATCCAAGGACTCACCACGACAACAGTGGATCAGGAATATAATGATCACAACATTTTTTCTACGAAATTTAACAAAATGTAAACTGTATTATGTAGTATATAAACACGTACAAATAAATAATGCTTTCCTCCGTTTCCTGAATCACACGTATTTATTCTATATGTTCTATAAATATTGTTGCAATGTAGGAACCTTTGTAGGCCGCTATCAATCAATAATAATTAAAAGCAATCACGCGTTTTCAATTAATAAATAATTCCTTAATAAATTAATGGTCGTGTCACTGCCTCGTTGCTCGTGTTGGTTGCAGTTGCGACTGCGTAACTGCGCGCCTGTAATCCCCGAACAGGTAAGCAGAGGAATGCAGAACAATCCCACGTTTCACTAGTTATGTTTACGTCCCACTATGGAATATGTGGTTAGCCTATTGCCATCCATCGGGCACATATCCAGACTCCAAACCACCACTAGAAAATCCAAATAAGAAAATTTTTGTAGTGTTCGACCCGGAAATCGAACCCGGGACCTCCCGATCGGCAGTCGTACTAGCAACCAACATGACCAACGAGGCAGCTAAAGCCATAAAATAAAAAATGATAAATGCAATTTTATACATACATTCATTATGTATAAAATATCATCTAACGAAGGATTCAGAACGTTCTAGTATCTTCTCGGTGGGGATATACATATGCCCATCGTAACCATCATCACCATTCACCATTTTTATCGATTTATTTTTTGACACGGGTCTTTTCTCAGAATGAACAGACTTACGACAACAGAATGCCGCGCTGGCCAACTGCGTCTTGACTGACTTTTCACTCCATAGAACATCATGGAGAACTATATTTATTAGACGGTGAATGAGAATTTATTCACCGTTACAACACATTTGATAATCTTAATACGCACATTTTCTAAAAAGTTTTTTTGTTGGAAAGAATATCATTATTGGACCCTAAGACCGCCGGAGCGGAAGGCTCAGTTCTATACTGCTTGGTTATCAGTGCTATACATAATATCGGTAATTGTCGTAGTTATACGTACATGGTCGGTGAACACAGATAAATAATATCTCAATAATAAATGATAAAAAATCGTAATAATACTCGGGCGCTATATAAATTAAATTCCGATGTGTCCCGTATGGGTTACTGAGAGCACCGACTGCCAAACCCTATTTTTAAAGACCTGACGAGCCCCTTCTACATTAGCCACTCTTTCCATATAAGTAAATATTAATTGTTAAATTGAATAAAAACACTGGCCAGAAGCGAATGCGCTGCTTTCTTTTTAAAACATATACCTAAATAGTTATGAAAAGCCACAATAGTCTTTATAATTTAAATTGTTTTCAATTTGCTAACTGACATTAATTAAAAATTGTTACATTATTACCAAAGATTATTTTTTAACTTTCGTCAGTAAACGTTTCCCCTTATATAGAACACATTATTATATTATGTATTCACCTTACTCCCATGTATGTATGTAGTTTTCAAAATGTCAGAAAACAAAAATAAATACTATGTATAAAATAGTAAAAATTATGAAAAATCACAGATTTATCTGTGATCATTAACAAGTGCGTTACTACGCACTGGCTGGAAATTTTCATCAATTTTACGTAAAAAAAATGAGGTTCTCGTTTTTTTTTCTATTCCAAATATTATCTTTTCCACATTGCCTACGAAACTCGACAATTTACTCGAGCGGAAATTTTCAGAGCTGAGCTCAGTGTATTTCAACTTCAGTATGTGCGCTACATGTATATATAAAGAAAACCATATTTTGTCTGCCCGTGCACTCTTAGAATTTATGTGAGCATTCTATTGGTTCAACTACATATATTGTTCAAGTCTTCTGTCTAAAGAAAAAATTATCTAAACAAGAGTAAAACATGTATTGGTTGTCAATAATGTCGGATAATGATAGATGTTGGCATTTTACCATTGCGTATTTTTCATTTGACATAGCTGTGGCTTAAAGTTTAGTATTTGATGAATCAAATGAAGATATTTAACCCTATAGCCCTCTGTATAATGGTTTTAAGGTTGCGAGAGATCTTCTGCATATTTAAATAATGTTTACCTGAACATTCTAAAAACCGGCAAAAGTTAACGTGGTCTTCAAAGAACGAAAATATCAGTGGGAAAGCGCTTAGTAGTGTTCACTGTTAAAACAAAATTACTGTTCTTCCATTAAACATATTAAGTATAGGCAAACAACTAATAATTATTGGCAATAAAGTTTTACAAGGACCCAGTGCACAGCAAATACTGACAAACGTATTATAAGTGTTGCCACAAAAAGCCGTACGTACACAGAACTCAACACATTACGCTTGTGAGCACTGAGCTCTAGAATGTCCCAATCATACAAGAAAGTGTAAACAAACGTAGAAATAAAAAAAAAAAAAAATTTAAAACGCGACCAAAACCGCGTTCAAAATCTAGTGGTTTATATGAAGGGAAGTGAAATTTGAAAAGTTATATAGTCCACACTCCCTGGGCTAGCTTGCACAGCTCACACGTGTTTGTTCAGGAATTCTGAACATTTCAGACCCGTATGTGACTGCGAGCATTTGGCATATTTAATGACGACCCACATATTAACCAATGGGACTTATGTCCCCATTTTGGAACACGCTCTGCCATGCTTGTCCATTGCAGGGTGTCAACAAACGAAAAGTACTCGTATGTAAGAAAGATGAACAATTATCTCAAAACATCACCTCAAGGGAAGGTGATGACAAAAATGTTTTAGCAGGAAAACTAAAGACGTCAAAGTAAGGAAGATATGATGAAAGAGAGTACGAAAAGCTTTTAAAGGCTCTACAAATAATTATTTTCCCTCTTCAAACCCCTTCTAAATAATTAATTTGTGATAATGTTAACGCGCACATGTCTAAAGGTGAAATTCTGATGATGTCTGTTTCTGACCTACTCACAGAACGAGAAAAGCCCAACTAGTTTCGAACCTTCATGAGTTTGTTCTTTACGAGCTCCCGTCCATTGCAGTGAAGTCACGGCGGAGACTCAGTTTAGCCAGTACATGTGTACCTAATCATATGTGCAAACACTCACAAAACATTTATTAGTGTGTAGACTGTGAGAAATGTTCCAAAATTGTACTTGTGGGGTGAGCAGGCAGTAACCTCGAGTGACTTCTGCTGTCCATACCAAACATCTGTTCCGAACAGGGTGTGGTATAATTTAGTTAACACGGTATTAGTTATTAATAAATTAGTATTAATAGATAATAGAACAGCAGGATTACGTCCGCACACACATTTGTCCAGTTAGCACGTAGGTACATGATGGTATTTTCGTAAGTACCGTTAGTCACCGACGGGTGGTATAATTTAATACATTTTCTTTTCAAAGC
>DWDT01003447.1:0-12292 GCA_018245595.1 Microceris scylla | reverse complement strand
TGGCGACGAGGACAATGTTTATATTTATTTTATTTAAGTTTTATAGAACTTTTCATTCAGGTATGAAAAAAAATAGTATATGCACCACGGGATTATTATGTCAACAACAATCCAGTATGTCGCCCTCGCCTTCGGCTCGGGCGACAACACTGCGCGGGCGGAAAAGTCATGCTTTTCTCCCTAGGTGCATACTATACTATTAGTGTGACATATTGAGTTGAATTAGTAATTAAATTCATCGAATTTCGACTCTATTAATAAAGAGTCCTCCGAACGATTTCGACGCCTAGTCATATTCCAATATTGAGATTGTGAGCACCGAGTTGCAGCTTCTTCGTCAATTCTGGCCTGATGAGCGTTGCGAACTGGTGTGATCGTATTATTAGATTTTGGTTGCATGCTCTTACATTCCAAATATTTCCAATTTTGTTTACCATCCTGACTCATTTTCTTAAACCGTTTGAGTGAAAGGTTAGCACACATCAAGTCTTACTTTTGTGTACAATCGTGACATCTCACGAATTCCTTATTCTGTATTGAAGTTTTGCAACCAAAACAAGTAAGCTTGTCGATTTCGAAGAGAGCCTAATACTCGTATATGTAAGTGTGCGGCGAACCTAAGTTGTGATGCGCGAGTGCGCCCTGGAACAAGCGAGTGGGTAGAAGAACTGTCTACGACACGGTATTATAGAACACACCACGTTTTGAAAAGTATTTTCGTTGATAACTCACTGTAGCCTGTAGACGTTAAAATTTACTTGTATTTTTATGACAAAATATTACTTTTAGCTCCCTAAAAATAAGGCACCGTAAGGAAACCTATACACTGTAGTTTACCAATTCTTTTCTCTAGGCTGTGCAGTCTGCATAATATCCGAACTGCGTCAGTCACAAGCTATAGCTTTAACCTTTCTTATTCTAAGTAGAGACGCAAGTCAACTAGTATAAGTTTAAATAGGTCGCTGATGATGTTTGAGAAGTGGCAGGGTATTGTTGAAGTACTGTGTCCGTCTAAAAATTGTGATAGGCTGCATAGGCAATTTTAGACCACAGTGACACATTCCACATCAGGAATAAACTGCTAAAGAGAAACCCGACACACATCATTTCTTTTGTCAGTTTGATGTCTGACGTTATAACCTTATGCGGGTACTGACACATCGCGAAAAGGGATTGAAATACCTGCTGGCAGTGACGTTGTAGTCTTAATAATGTCGTTTCCATCGATACCCAGTCGCACCTACGCGCCTTTTGACGGCCGGTTTGCCGGCCCATGTGCGTACAGTTGCGCGCAGAAGCGTTTCATTACACGGCGACTTTGTTGTAACGGTGTCGCGACTGTACCTATGTTGCAACCCAAATACATTGATGATGAATAGTGATTGCATTGGAACGCAGTCGTGACTCAGCTGTGAACATACACACGGTGGGCCATGATGTGAATTGTTTTCGAGTTTTTTTTTTGCGACTGTTCCTACAAAAAATTAAAAGTACGTCATATTATGTAGTGTTGAATAATGCTGTAACCTAATAACCCACCATCATCATCAACGGGTCCAAACCCAACCTGTTGACTGCCCTCTATTATATTAAATACATTTGTATTAGAATAGAAAGAGACTCAATGTTTAATACATATTTCACTAGACTTTATATTTATTAGTATTTCTAGCTTTAGTGTGATCACTAGTGAGGGTCGCCATCACCATGTCCATCTACCCATTAGTTCTGAACAAACAACGCTTGTATGATATCGACATCATACGAACAGTAGGATCATGCACACAAAATAAATCTCGTTGGGAAACTTCATGAAGTAAGTTTTTAATTACCTTTACGTTAACGCGCGTGATATCATTCTTATCACTTGTTTACCACCCACTGTCGAAACGCTGTTTCTGAAAATGTTGTATTTACTATTCACAGTACTCTATCTTACTGCATATGGTAAACGCATTTCTCTATCCCTCTATCTCTCTAAGTCTGCCAATCTGCACTTGGCCAGCGTGGCAGACTATGGCCGTAACCCTCTCAATATGAGAGGAGACCCATATTCCAGCAGTGGAATTATAATGGGTCGATTATTATTTGTTTACATTATCCGTGTTTTACAATACAGAAAACGCTAATAACAAGGCTAAGTAGGTCACAGATTCAGCTGCACCTTCAGTAGCACATAATGTTTCGAAGAAAAACAATATCATGTAAAGCAGTGAAAATACTATAATGCAGCTAAGCAACTGAGTGTTTAGGGCCGTAAGTGATCGACTACTATTCATAAGGGACGTGATAATTTACTTTGAAACAAAATTTTCATACCTATTCATTTTTGTATTTGTAACTTATTCTTAAGCTCTTAAGTTAGTATTAGGGTCTTTCTGTATTTATTATTTATGTCTTATTTTTTGGTGCACACTGAAGAGTAATACTATCACTACTACTGAATCAAATCTCTAAAACTAAATAATGTCTACTCCCAAATCCGCCATGATATCGGTGACGCTTTACGTGTTTAATAATACTCTCCAACTTCAACCACTCCATCATCGTGCCGAGGTACAATGTTACCGTTCTCGCTGTAAAAAGGAATAAAAAGTACCGACTTACGGATATTCTGAGGTCGCCTCCTAACAATTTGTCACGGGAAATCTCTTTAGAACTTATCTCTTATTGCAGCTAACATGTTACGTCCAAATTCCATCTCCGAAGTATTAGTGGATTTACGAGTATGTCATACGTGAGTGGGTTTTGAATGTGGCGCGGACAATGATGCATTGTATACTTCGCTTTGAGAATTCACGGGCCGTCTGTTTATAGAGTATTTTTTTAACGTGAAATATCTATGAATGGAGAACAAAGACTCGCTTGTGATAACATGAGTCAAATGACTATTTCTAATATTTATCGATTATATGCAACAATATAACAATGACTATTCTCAACATTTCCTAAAATCGTAAACCATTTAATTACACGTATTTAACTATACATTTCAAGTATCTATTTATTTTTTTATTTATCTGTTTCATAACAACCGTTTTATTAAAATCAGTTCCATTAAAGAAAACACAAATTCACTTCAAATGTTTCTTATAAATAATTTATACAATTTACAAATTCATTACAAGTAAGAAATACATTTTTAATTAATTCATCACATTTAAGAAATACATTGTTACTTAATTCATCACATGCTTGTTTGAATATATGCATGTATGCATGTATGCATGGATGTATGTATGGATGTATGCACGTAGTTGTGTATGCGTGTATGCGTGTGTACGTGCGTCGTGTGTGTGTGCGTGTGTGTATATGTATCTATATATGTATGCTCAGTGTTCGCGTGTTTTATTATTTTGATTTTAGTTTTTGTAATTTATCATAGTTTTCATTTCACAAGTTAATTATAATTTATGATAGTTATCATTTCACAAATTTCATTAAAATTACTGCGCATGTAGTATACAAATAATTTTTAAATCTTGTTTTAATGCACGGTTGGAATTTAAATCAGTTTTCTTTAGGAATTTGATGACTGAAAACAAAGTTTAGTTAATAAAAAGAAATCAGTAAATATTGTTTTGTCGTGCGCACATACATATAAGTACGCCACTTTAGCTGTGATCGTTGAAGAGAATTTTTCATTTATCTTCTACGTAATCATTCTCATTCATTAATATTTGCAAATGTACCATAATGCCCATTTCCATTCATTCGTCTGAAGATTTCTGAATAGTTTTTGAGGATATCAAATGTTTTCTTTAGAATTGCTCGTAAGCCTTTCAGAAGTGTTTAAATTGTCTTTAATGCTCTCGATTTAAGAGGACAGCTATTCAAATATAACGGATATATGGCTTTCTTAGTATAATAAATCGGGACACTTTAACTTGTATCAATAGAATCTTAATCATACTTGATCGATGACTGAAATCTTCATATAAAGTCAGGTGCCCATAAGCCAGTACGCTGTTTCTATAACATGAAAATCAATGTCACTCTTGGCGGATCGCCAAGAACAGCTTCTAATGTCTGTCTTGCACGGTGCACCCACTTAAGTTGTCCGTTATTTTGATTAATCTATAAAAACCACGAGCCAGACAGCTCGACAAGAAAATCTGTATTGCTAGACAATGGAAATATTTTTGACAGCAAGGTAAATTTTTGGCTAAAATCTGTTAAATGTGAAGCCTATCAGATACCGGGTTGCCTAAGTGTTGAAAGCAAAATATCAAATGCCAACATCGTAAAACAACGTAACAGTAAAATGTTGCAGCCGTCAATTGAAAGAGAACTTTCACAACAAAAGTTCTTAAAGGAACATTCCAATTTAAGATGGTCACAATGTGTTTCCCATTCTCGTACTTCCTTAACAGCGGTCATCATGATATCGAACTACTTTACTTGCGTCGTCTGTCCGCAAGTTCGAACATCTTATGAATTATGTCTCTTGTAAGAAACATATACATAACATAACCCCTGCATTTCCCTGAAGGGGTAGGCGGACGGGTGTAGTAAACACCCAAAAATCTCTAGTTATACTACATGTAACACCAACTAAGCCAGTTGCCACATACCGGTTACAAATTAAACTGCATTAATACTAGGAATATCATATTAGAAAAATAAAATAACATTTTGGCGAATTCGGGATCGCACCCAGTATTTCTTAATGAGCAATTGCGCTTGCAACCAACCGAACAAAGAATCAGTTAAAAAGACATAACCTATTTTACCTGTTATGATTTTATCTTATAAAGCTGATACAGGATCTGTTAATCATCGTGAATTTAATTATATTAGTGGCCCAGTAGCGATCGAAATTCGATTGTAAATCACAAAAAATAAATCAGTTTCAGCGTCACGCATTGTTTTTAAATGCTTTTCTTTATTTGAAGCGCCCGATAGCTGAAGAAAAAATATATCGAATAAGGGAATTTTATCACGCGAAAATGTAATTAATTTGGTCGGGAATGGCTAACGTAATATGCAAATGTACTCGTATATTTGTACTGAATATTACAATTAGTCTTGAGCAGTACCTTATAATCTGCTTCGTATGAACCGATTCGGGAACTACGGGATTCTAATCTAAATTAATATCTTCATTCGAGTTGAACTATGCAGCAAGGACAGGCTGGAGGAAATTGGATACTTGCCTCACCTTCGACGGCCTACCGATATCTAGGTTAGATAACATATAATAGTAATATGTAGAACAATTAATTTGGACTTTAACGAATATTCCTTTAATTGTAACAATTGTTCGATATAAGATGTTGGTTGTTAGTCACTTAGTAATAATAATAATAATTTTTTATTTACTCCACAATAATTTACATTAGAATGTCGCAAGAGCCTCCTTTTAAGTATAAGCCTGTAGTAGAAGGCTCCAAAACTTAGTTAAGTTAATTTCAAGGTACTTCTTAATTAAGTTACTAAGTTTCCTCTCAAAGTACTCGCCTATATCTACTCTCCGTGACCATAACCAATTCTTACTTTTGAAAATTTGTTTGGAGATTCTTTTTTCACATACTTATATAATTCACAGCCCCAAGGTACATATTGGAGGTTTATGTAATACGTACGTTATTGTCAATAAAAATATTCTATGAAAATGAGTGAGTGATGAATATAGAAGCACCTCAGGTCTGCACCGATGAAGATAATTGGCACTCGGTGATCTCTATGTATCCCGAAAAGGATCAGGTGTGATGATATAATACGAATATTTTATAGCTCATTTAAATCTTTACTTCACTGCTTGTTACTTTTTGAAATAAATCCTCTTTCTATCGTACCCAGAAGTCCTCGGATTAACCCACATTTAAAATGTACCCATTCTACCAAACTTCGGAGATATTATTTGTAAATATTTTGTGGTCAGCCTTAAAAAGACTGGTCACAGATGTGTGACAGTTCATAACAACCATTGCATTCCACACAATACGAGATATTTTGTGAATCAACATCTATGTTAGGGTGTCATAAAATTAATGCGAACGACGAGCAGTCGTATAAGCAATTAAAACATGTTTGGCATTGAGGAACTACCTCGATTATTACCACGATTATGCCATTATTACCCTGATATATTAGTGATCAATTACAAACTTAAAACATCAAAAGAATATTACGGGGTATCTATGGACTGTACTATGTCGTTGTGCTACCGTAAGGTATTCTTGTATCGATGCTGTCGTCTGTGTGGTTGATGAGGCAATCTGGAACGACAATTAATACGGGCAAATCATAAAAACCACTCTATGAAAATTTATGGCTGATAAGTCACGAACGGCAGTTCAACGGCATAATGCGATTTTATTGACAATAAATAACTCAAATGTGTCATGATTGGGTAGTGGTTAATGCTGTCGCTCGCCGATGCCAATTATAAATCCATTGGTCGTCTAGGTGTGGTGCGACCCTAAACAAGTGTTTGGCTTGCTGCCAC
Source organism: Microceris scylla (assembly GCA_018245595.1). Taxonomy (NCBI): domain Eukaryota; kingdom Metazoa; phylum Arthropoda; class Insecta; order Lepidoptera; family Hesperiidae; genus Microceris; species Microceris scylla. Next base: position 5,841 of record DWDT01003447.1, on the reverse strand, counting down.
TGGATGTTGGCAAATGTTAGTGGGCGTTACATCGTTGACATTTTCGAGGGGCCGGCCTATTGTTTCGGCCAATGAGACCAGATGCTATGGTTTCTTTGCTACTGTCGGTCTAATGTTAATTAGCTGATGTCATCTCGGCTGTGTTCTGCTGGGTATTTATTAATGGCATTGGATTAGTTCGTTTCGGTTGCTGGGACGTGACAGGTTTTTAATGATCAATCATGTAGACTATGTGTCAGTCACAACCGCGTCGCTGCCCAAGAGGACTAAGATAGAACGCTCGATACATGTATTAACGTGTCTGGCCGCCGCGCGCCGGACCGACAGACAGGCACCGCGCAAGAACAGCTGCCTAGCTTACGCAATAAGTACAATAGTGCGGCGACCCCGTTCGAATTTTGCATATAGAAAATTCGAGAATCCCTCAATTATCTTAACTGTGTGAAATTGAATAAGGCAAATGTTTTAAAACTTCCCCTTAGGCGAAGTTGCGGAAGCGACGTAATTTATGCCAAAGCTGGTAACAAAGGCACGGTACAAAGAACGTAAAACGTAATCTAATTCCGTGCATTTCATCCGCCACTTAAAAACAGTTAGCCGAGCGAGCTAGCTGGAATTCTCTTAATTCTATCTGCGGCCGCAGTCTGTTTTAATTAGGTGGAAAGTGATGCGATTTTCACTTGCAACTTTTTTGTTCTGTCCCTGAGCGAAATGTAAAAGACGTTATTTATGCATTTTATAGCAATTCTATATTTTATTCCGTTGTTGTATCTACAGTTGTTTGATGACGCTAGGAAATAATTTACAGAGACGTTATTTAGTACTGGATTGTTAAACACCTAATTTTATGGTACACACAATTGACCAGGAAATAACATTTTCAAGAGGCTTCATATGATAACTTCGAGTAGGTACATGCGTTCTATCTTGTAAGCTTTGCTTTCAACCGGGTGATAACATTTTTTGTTCCTTTCAGGTGAGCTCCCGCTGTTACGGTCGAGTGGCATCTCGGATTTTGTTGTCGGTGAGTCCCGAATACTTGCTCGAAACAAAGGGCTGAGGGAAAATAACTACATGCGGGTGGCGGAGTGTGGAATGGGCCTGATTGTGACCAGTATTTATTTTTTTATTTATTTGCTTCAGTGAGAAAATTGAGAATGTACCGAGCAACAAGTTAAACGTGAGGGTCCAATAGTCGCACTTATCTTTTACAATAATTTTGTTTTTGTACGAATTACACGAGCAGAAGGACAACGCTGCGCGACATGGTTGGTCCAACACGAAAATTAAAAGTAAAGACCACAAATGTTTTATACCTTATTAGAACACTAGAATTTAAGCCCTACATCTACAAAGATTCATACACTTCAACAAAACATTACAGTGTACCACGCGTGTATTTATTTATCATTAATTATAATGTGTAATATGTTTATTTATCATTATTATTTGACGTGATATATAATAGGTAATATAAAATGTAACTGTATATTAATATTTACTATCAGTGTACGTGTAGATGCGGTACAGTCGCGTACACTGCGTACGAGTAGGTATACGTGTACGGTACACTCGCATGCATTATGCATCCAATTAACTCGGCGTTTAGTATTAATAGTGTGCTCGCTTATAGATTCCACATTAATTTGGCAGAAGTACACTGTACTTCATTACCACAGTTAGTGTCGTTCACGCGGTGAATGTACAAGCTTCGTGCTGCGGATTCGAACACTTATGGCATTACGCTTCTCAAAAGAAAACAGTCGACTTTATCGGATCATATTATCAATTTATTTATAAGTGTTGCTTTTTTATAAGTATTTTTGATATTTTTTTCTCAGTTTCGTCAGATAGAGTAAAAATTATTTCATATGAAAAGTTTTCTTCTTAGTTTCCAACTGTATCGTGAGAGGTAGCGGTGCGTAAAACGTAGAATAAGATTCAACTTCCGAGTATCCCCGGCGCGCCGCGACAGTGGGTACGATGACGCGTTCTTCAAAAACATCCTCAAAGGATTTTAAGGAAATGTGCTCTTAGTAATATCTAAAGGGTTACCTTTAGATATACGTAACGGTAAAAGCAGTGATAGCCCAGTGGTTAAGAATTCAACCTCTCACTCCGAGGGTGCTGGGTTCAAACCCATGACGCGCACCTGTTTATTAATGTGAGTTTTTATTTAAATATTTCTTGCTAACGGTGAGGGAAAACATCGTGAGGAAACGATGTTTTCCTTCAAGGAGGTGTGAAGTCTGCCAACCCACACTTGGCCACCGTGGCAGACTATGGCCCTAAGAAAAGATTCATATTCCCACAGTGGAATTATAATGGATCGATTATTATACGTAACGTGTAACCATGTAGGTACAATCGATGGTGCAACTATAGCATTAAGACTCATCTATGAACATTGTATGTGCTTACTTTAGTAAAATAAAATTTAGATAAAATAAAAAATCACTCAGAACATTCTAAATACACCTGACAGAGGATACTTCACACCTACGCTTATCACATTCAATTTAAACACTCCCACGGACACCATCGATTCGCTTGTAATTTCTGGCACGGTATCATCGCTGTGGGCGACAACACATGTCGGTGCGGCTGCAATACGCGTAAGTAACATATTCAATACGAGCTAATTTCAGTAGAATTAACATTACAAGATAGTTCTCACTGAAAATGTTAGTTACGCGGTGCCACAGTCCCATCGACGATATGTGAAAATGTCAATGGAAGAAGATATTTGTTTTATAATTATTAAAACACGTGGCCGCAAAGTGCTAACGCGGCGTCATTCGAGCTGTCTTAAACTTTCTAATGTTTTAACGTGACGGTTATTGCGATTGGCCCAAGTCATAAGATAAGCGATTATATGTTATTGACGGTTATTCCAATTGGACTAAGACATAAGATTAGCGGTTTTAGACCCCGTTTACGATTATTTACATATAGCCAGGCTATTGTTTATAATTCAAATAAAATATAATTCAAATAAGTTGCGAATAATGTAATAATTGATTGATTAGCGAATTACTGAAGCCGCAAAGAATATCAAGGTATTAAATGAAGTGAGCGTTATTAAATGTTGCTTCCGTTATTTAAAAGTGACAAAATTATTTTTAATAAAAAACTTTATAGAAGAATACTTTTTTATATATGATCATATAGATATACTAAACTTTATAGATTGTCTCTATCTAGGAACCATTAGTGAGATTAAAATATTTTACATACATTCGCTACTTACTACACGAATTACGGCTAGAGCGGGATCAAAGAAACCTAACCTAATATTTTTAATTACGATGTAGTTTAATAGGGTTACTTTTTGATTACCTTTAAAATACGTGGCATTTGTTATGTTAATAAAAATGGTGTGCATATGAAAGACTTATAATATTCATAAATGACAACTATATTTTACTATTAAATGTTCCGTCAGTATTTATATACATGATTATAAATGTGATGGCTTAACTCACGTGCGTTTTTCGGGATGGCTCGACAAGCGACTTCGCTCCATATGGTGGGAGCTCATGAGGAAGGACCTCGTAGTACACGTCCGAAACTAGTCGGGCCATCCCGAAAAACGCACGTTAGTATAGCCGTTACATTTTTATAATCAAAAACTATATTCATAAAATGTCATAAGGGTCGCAAAAATTTTACTATGTAGTTAAAAATTTAACTTTATGGTTTTTTGTCATAATAACTAATTAAAAACTACAGACTTGTTGATGATAATTATTTTCACATTTTATAACTATTGTATCGTTTTGAGAATTGTTCTGTAAAATCAATTCATTAATACACAGTTAGATATCACACGAGGAAAAAACATTGTCACGGTACAGAAAATTGACTACGCATAAACCATCTGCTCGTGTCATGTTATAACGTAAACACTTCCAAATGTGTCCCTGCGATTGTCAGTAATTCTGTCACCCGTAAAGTAACAAATGATCTTCAGCGTTTTTCCAACCTTTATGTATCCCTTTGTTGCGAAAAAGCTCATCTCCTCTGAAATAGATTACTGCTGACTAAAAATTTAGCAACAAGAACCGAAAGTGGAATCCAATGCATTTGAAAATATCAGAGAACAATTTATTTTTCTTCGCCCGCCTGATTTATCTCTAAAGTATTAAATATTACACATATACTAATTAATGTTTTTTTTTATTAATGAACATCTAGTGTGTATATAACAGTATAACACAATCAAATGGTCCCAACATATACTTTCAGATAGTGGTTTTTTTATTACTAACTCCTTAAACCATAACGATTATTATTTTATTTAATATAATTCTCGTGCACATTTATGCATAAGATAGAAATCAAATTCCGACGGTACAGTTCCTGGAGTTACTTTGTGCAAGAAATATTTCAGCAGTTAATACAATTCAGTTTCTTGGTACTCAAATTCCATTGTCGAGGGCTTCCTTGTATCCCATGTGGGTCATCATAAGACAATTACTTAACATCCTCACGTGAGAAGCAAATGATACCACCATATGCACTGAAGTCGTTGCACTGCAAATTGAATAGGATTCTTCCGCTTGCGGGCTCAATAAATATTTAGCACAATAACATAATAGGTGGGGAGCGAGTTGTCCAGCAGAAACCGCGATTGGCAAACAGAATAATATGTTACTATAAAGGAACCGTATAATTCTCGAACAGCGTGTGTTTTGTATATGTTACCGGAAATGTATTATACCTAGGAATTATATACAACTCCTAGGAAATGTATGCAATACCGAGATAACTAAGAAAATGTGTAAATTAACATCGCAGAAATTGTTTGATACATAGATTTCTTACGAAATGTATGAATTTCCTAGGTATTGTATAGAATTCTAAATTTATACTAGAATATTATCTACAAAATTAAGGTCTTTTATTGTACTAAGTGTTTAAATACTTTTAATTTGAATTGAATTATTATTTTAATAACTTAAACTTTATGATAATTTTATTTTCAGGCGATTTATTATGATTAATTGTTCGATCATACTGTAATAATAAAGTCTTTGTCATTAAAAATTATTTTCTGGTTTTAGCTCGAATAGCAATAAAAGGGTGTTTTTTTAGCTTTTTAAATCCTTGAGACGTGTGCAAAGTTTCAAGTTGATATTATATAAGAGTTCACTTCTATTTAAATAATCGTTTTTCGTTCATGCTTAGACCTAACAACGGAAATACGCTACTTCTATCCCATTTAAAAAATCGCTTTCCGCTTTTGTTTGAATCAAACCCTAAAAATCTTTAATCGCCGTAATTTATGGACGCGTTTTATTGTTCCCCTTTTATCGGGCGAAGAAAAAGCGGTCACAATAGATAGCGCGGTGGAACGAGTGGACGTAATGTAATTAATTGGCTTGTACACATTAATTCACGGTTTTATCGCGTTCTCATTGTGGTCACAAGTTATTGGTCGCAGGTGATATCGCACGCTTTTTTTTCTGTTTAATAAGTTTGGCCAATGGATTTGAAAAATCTTCTGCGTTAAATTGATTTTTAGTTTGCTCTAGAAACAAATATGTTTGTTTTTTTCTGTTATCGATATCTTTATTGTTACCGTCTTTGAAACATGAAAGTTAAGCCCACCTAATATTTTGTATCCATACTATATTCGTTGCACGTGCATGAAGAACAAACTACTCAACAGACTTCCATTAAGACATGTTTTATTTCTTGTACACTTGCTTCTTATCTTAAACAAATATTGCGATATTCATTATCATCATCAGCCTATCTCAGTCCACTGCTGGACATAGGCCTCCCCAAAAGGAGGTTTATGCCCGTAATCTCCACGCTGGGCATGCGGGTTGGAGA